>JALLOT010000487.1:0-19794 GCA_036939595.1 Thalassiosira livingstoniorum
CTGCTTTCATAATTCAATACAGAATTTAAATTGCAAGTATCAATTAAGATGCAATTGTGAAATAGTTGAACAAGTACATATTTCTTCTACATAGTGTCTGATAATCAGTTTTCCAGATTTGTTTCAGTTTGGAATTTTAATCAGTATATTTCAATAATACAATATTTTATTCTTAGATCAATGTTACATGCCATGCAGTGGTAAAGTTATTCCACTGTCTGATCACCAAAGCATTATATTTATTATTTGAAAAATAATACTGTTGAAATATTGTGATACTCAAAAGGTACATTTTGCCTATATAATATGTGGTTGTTTTCCATATTTTTTGTACACAGTGTTGATTAATTGTTTGAGATTTTCTTGGATATTGATGTAGGAGTAGTTAATTTTGAATTTTACAGTCAATGTTGCATTTTTCAGTTGTCACCTGCAAATTTTATCATCATTTTTCTCTCAGTTTTGAATTTTTCTTTGGAACATTAGTATGATATTATAGTGTCACTAGCATACAAAGCAATACAAAGCTTAAAATAGCTTATTAAAAAGTACTATTATATCTAGGTAGGAGTAATACCTAACTACTCTTCTATCTAATGAAGGAGAAGGATTAAGAGCAATCATGATAACCCACATGCACACAGGAATGCTAGATGCCAATTGTGACCACAAAAAATGACAGAAATTGCACCAACATATCTGAGATACAAATCCATTGGCCAAATACCATGTACAATACCATTGCATATTTTGTTTTTATAGTTGAATAATGCTCCAATAAAGTTTTATGGTGACACAGCAATTGGCAACACAGGGACCTTGCTATACTTGGTACTTGCTATCTTTCACACATAAAAACACTTGAAACACCTTATGTGACTATGCTAATTCTAAAGTTTACAAGCGTATTAACTAAATTAATTTTGCTCTCATATTAGCAATAGAAAATAGATCAACACTGTTGATATTGTTCTTGTTGTTGTTGCTTGTTTGTTGGCATCGTGGTTGAAGGCTAAAAGTATTGATAGATTGTGGGGTATGGGGGGAGCCAAATGAACAACAAAGGTGACAGACATCATTATATTGTGCAGTGCAAATGTTGCGTGGCTCAAGGACCAGCCCCATCTCAATAATAATTTTCACCCCAGAGCAGTCACACACAGTTGAGTAAACCTAAATTGGTTTGTATGAAACTGAATATTTTTGTGAGGTGTATTGTCAATGGGAATATGGTAAACTTGCTAGTAGTATGACTAAACCCCAATTTTCTTGGTGATCAATACATATTTTCAAAGATTATCACATACAGCAGCATCTACTCAGCAAGATGTTTTAAACACACCATTTTTAGATTCTTTGTTCCTCTAATTGTCTCTGTTTACAAGTTATTTAGAAAAGGGGACACATTTTGAAGTTTTTAGGTCCATTGAAGATAACTAACAAACACTAAAACTAAAATTCTAACTTTGTGAATACTCACAAATTTTTCAAATTTTTAAAACAGGAAAAGTATCTACTCAACTAGAGAAATGTAAAAATATAATGTGAACCACTCAATATGAAACCTCTCCTCTCATATGCAGAAACATTTCAAATTTGTTAGATATACATGGCATTTGTATTACTGGACAGAACTTAATGGAAAAATATTCAGGGGATTTGGAGAGGTTTAACTCAAAGGGGCAATAAAAAATCTATTTTTATAACCTCATGGAAAACAATTAAAGTTTAAAATTCATTTTTATTTGAATGCCCTTGATGAGATCTTTCTATTGGTGTACTTTATAACTAATTTGGCCCAAAACTTATTTTGAAATTTTATTAGGGATAGTTGCAAAAACTCTCCAAGTCTACTCCAGTGGAAGGGGGTCCCCTATGTAGATTTTGGTACATGATGTGTGGTTGACAAAATTTCTGCCAGGAAGAACTCAAATATTACCACCATTACAATATTTTTGGACTATTTTAAACATAACTATCAAAAGCTACTAAAATTTCTGGAATTCAGAAAACTCCTTCTGTAACATTCAGTAACAAATTTCATGGACACCTTACGCATTATCTAATTTCCAAAAATTGTAAAAGTTTGATTTTTAGCAACAAAAAATACCAACAGATTACTATTAGATCCTTGAGGTTTGTAGTAATATCAACTTTGTATAAGGTCTATGTATGTCCATATGCTTGCTGTGACCAGGAAAGTACCTAATATTACCACTAGTACAGTGCATGCAGTCAGGGATCCACCCTCCCACTCTAGTTCTTATCTACTACTTAGATAGAAGATGATGAAATTGCTTCTTTTATGGAGAGGGGCAAATATAAAGTCAAACTATGCATATAATGTATTGTACTATAAGAATTCTTACTCCTTTGTATTCCACAACAGGTCCCACTGTTGTGGAATACAAAGGAGTAAGACTTTGTTTGTAGTTGTCCATGGACATTTTTCTTGTATTCCACAAAACAACTAATTTTTGTCATTGTACGCTTATTTTTACAAAATAAGCACTTTGGTATACAAGAAAAATGTCCTAGGAGGACTACAATATCTACCTTATTTGGTAGATAGGTACCTACCTACTGAACTAGGGGGTTGCTAAAAAAACATGAAAATGTTCAGACCCAATATTTTTCTCTGAATTTTTGTGCACTTATTTCAACACATTAGAATGAAAGATCCTGAAATTTTTCGTCATAAAATTTTGACCCTAGGTGAAGTTAGCATGGATCAAAGTTGTCTAGCCAGAAGCTCTAGATAGCCTTCATTGGACATGAAACAGATGTTGAGGCTTGCCAACAGAAGCAGATTATGGAAGTCCACAAATCCCATATAACACACATTTAGGCATAAACTCAATGTTCTACTTCTTCCTTTAAACTGTAGTTACCTGGTATAGGCAGGTCATAAGATGATGGTATTGAAGTTGAGTGAGGAGTCGAAAACAATCAGAAGATTTTAGATAACTTGTTGTTTAATGTCAGTAACACTCATGAAAAAGCAACAACACACCAATGTACAGTGCATTAAATAATATTATTATGGAGCTAATAATCAATATTTTTGCATTTATTCATTAATTTTGGTACTGGATTTCAGTATTGGTGTTGATGCAGGGTAACTAGATGGCAGAGCAAACTGAATTTTCTCTTTAAAGGCTCAAATTACAAGCTTAGATATTTTTAAAACTGTGATACTTGTACCAGCAGCCTGATAGTGCCAATGAACAAGACAATACTAATCGTTTCAATACACCAAACTGCAGAAATGACAATGAAATCTCTACTGCAGTAATAGTAATATTATTACTAGGGAGTGTGTCATGAGAGATCAAAAAGCAATGATAGCAGGCAATCAATATGGTTTCAATGTAGGGTGTGTACTTGAGAAGTTCCCTCTTTTTTAACTAATTTTGGCTGCTTATTACTTTATAAATACATCGTATCAAATGAGACTTAACATGCCTTTGATATGAGTTTCATTGTGTTGAATAGACATTTTTTACAGGGTAAAGGTAGAATAGCACCTTGATTTCAAGATATGAAATGATACCTCTGCCATGGCTTTTGTATGTTCTTGAAGATCTCAGAGTATGGCCAAAACATAACCATTTTTAAACAAAAGATGAACTCCATTATGTTCAAGCTTGAGCAAAGTAGGACACACATGATCTGAGCTTAGAATTACTGCTCAACAGAAGAACATTGAATGAAGAGTGATAGCAACATCAATGAAATGAATTGTATCAAAGAAATGGAAAGAAGAGGCAAAGAGGGAAAGATATTGACCAAATTAGAAATTGCTCACCTGCAATCAATTGTCTTCTGTGATCCTTTTTACTCATCAGATTGTTTCAGTGGAATGCAGACAGTCATCTTTGTCTTTCTCATCTGCCATTGCCTCTCGTCTTTGCAGATGGATTAGATTGAAAGAGGAAATGGAAATCTACTAGTTAGTGTAATAATATGAAAGTAAACACAATCATGGAAAAGACAATCATTAACACTTACCTCACAAGAACTTAAATGACTTTATTATTTAGTGCTTTTTGAGGTTGTGGGCACCAAAAGGAATGGATATAAAGGTGCCAAATGTATAATGGAGAGGATCAGAAGATTACCAACCCAAACCTAGTGGCATATTTTATTAATTTGAAGAATCTTCATGAGAAAAAAAAACAGTGAGTTTATGTGGAAAAGAGAAGGTGGAAACTAGGATCATAAAAGTACGCACCTTGTATTGGGCCTTTTTGAATGCCAGATGACTTGCACATTGGCAATACTATCCCTTGCTAAATGTTATTTGTCTCAGCAACAATCCGTAGCAATCCTCTCATTGTGCCACCATCTCTGCCACTGCTGCTGAAAATTTAACCTCACATAAATGTGACACAAAGTTGACTATGCACCAAAAAGCAACAATCAATCGGTATGTTGGAATGAGGACAGAAAATGACTCAACACAAGCTGAATTGTTGCCTAGTCAACAAAAACTGACTCCACTAAGACTCAGTTTGGCACCACCATGGTCACCATGTTGGAGGTGAAGCAAGATCATAATCCTAAACCCTGAGTTCCAGAGATAGTGGTGTAATGTGGTGTAACAATGATAAGCCAAAAATGATTATCAATGAAGGCAAAGAAACAGAGTTAAGTACACCATTATTGCAAAAACGGAGTTGACTATGCCATTTTGTGGTTTTGTGGCATTAAAATCTTTTGCCAAGTGCACTCACATGCGTGAGGTGAGTGCAGGGAAAAAGTATTATCACCATCCATGGACTGATATTTGTGCCATAGAAGAGCCACTGGATGGGGGGGCAAAAGTTTCCCTGGTTGCCATTGTCTCTATGATTGGCCAGATTTGAAACATGTTGTTGAAGAGTGGAAGGCAGTCATACAGACAGACTTTAGAACCTCAAGTTCCAGCTGGAACCTTAAAAATTCTTGAAATCAGGATTTGAGGAAGAGTCTAACTGTACATATTATCTACTTAGATGTAATTATGTACTTTGTACTCATAAGGAATTTTGTTATCATTATTCTTTATTCAGGCTGGATTGAAATTATTAGAATTGTAGTGGCTGCATCCTTCATTATTAAGGGCATGTGGGTTGGTAATTCATTCAAAATTGGCCAAAAAAATGAATTTCAGTCAATGTTTTAAAATAATAAATTGTCATTGTGCAAAATTGACTGGATTAAATTTAAAGACAAAGAATCACTAGCTTTTTAGAGTTTTACTAGTAAATATTTTTACCATGGTTAAAGCTATTAAAAAGTATAACTTCATGGACTAATAAAATCATAAAAGGCTAGTGATCCTTCATCTGTAAATTTGAGCCTTGTCAGAATTATGTGTATGTGCATGTGTGTCACATCTGTGGAAGAAGTAATGGACATATTGTTTGTAACTATACAAGTATTAGGAGTGTGTGCCTATCTAATACTTACATAAGAGTGTGAAGCAGTGGTAAAGATGGTGACAGCAGTAGTGACAATGGATATCATTCTAATTGGTACTGTGTTATGGATGTAACAGGATGGAAGGCTTCATCAAGTTATGGTGGCCATACTATTTTGCATTGTTGCATGCATTGAGTGTTGTATGAGATGAGTGGGCTGAGGTTTGTTTTTTACATGAGTGGTAGAAGTAATGGACCTCGTGCTTGTAAATATGAAAGTATCAGGAATACATAAATGGTCAATACTTGAAGCACACTTGAAGATACTACTACTTAAAATAGTATAATTCTATGTAATAGCTTTTGAGACTTCTAGGTAAGAGAACCAAAATGAATAAAGCTAAAAACTAAAGGTATTCAAAGATTAATATTTCTGGAATAATATTATTGCTAGGATCATTATAATATTGTATGAAGAACCAGAAAAATAACTATTTCACTCAAGAACTTTCATAGTAATTGAAATGGAAAAACTTGTTTGAGAGTAAAAATCTGGAAAAGTGGTTCAAAAATACACAGGAAAAGTCTCATTGCAAAGTTAACTAAACAAATGAAAAATAATGGATGATTATTTTATTTTTGTATTCCTTTTTAAAAATTTCATGATCCATCATCATTTCAAATACATTGGGAGGCATGGCACAGTATGTAGAAAATAAAAGGCTAGAAATGGACACCTAAGGGTCCAAAGCAATAGGAATTCACCATCCAGTAGCCCACATTTTGCCTGCTTTGGGTCTACTTAAAACCATGGGTTCAAAGATAAATTTGTATTAGCAAAGCACACTTCCTATTCTTTCAACACAGGGGTCCAAACTGACAGCAATAACCAGCAAAAATAAAGTCTTGCAAGTTTGAACCCCCTGTTGGCCATAATTATTGGGTAGATTTAGGATATATTTTGAACACATGGGGGTTAAACTAAATTTAAAAAACATTGGTTTGCTAAAAATTTGCTCTATAGAATCAAAAAATAGATTGATTACCAGCCAACTTTCTATCCTTTCAACCCAGGGGCTCAAATGGACAACAATAACAACACAAGATGTCTGATTATGAAAGTAAAAAGTTTGATGTTTTCATTTGAGAATTATCAAGAGAGGGTGCACTCAATTCTTGGAATCAACATCCTATGCCATAGATAGAAAGTCCAATTAAAATGTGATTCAGATCTGAAATGTTCAGTTAAGATGGACTTATATGAAAAAATCATGCATTTATTATTTGTTTATTGTCTCTGTTACTGAAGAGTTTACAAAAATACTCTTAAGAAATAAAACTTTAATGGTTCAGCAATATTTCAATATAAGATAATGATGACAAAACAGAATTTTTTAAGTACATTTAGTTGATCCCTATGGAAGATGGGTTATGACACCCTTCCTAAATTGCACATTTTGAATAACAATTTGATCAAAATTCTTTAATGAATTGCATCATTTGAAGATGTTTTTGCTCCATTTAATATAAAAAATAGAAATCCAAAGAAGGTATGTGAATGAATTCAAAAATGATAGTGTATTACCAATGAAGAAAAAAGACGTTTCAGAATTTACATTTATCTTTAGCTAGCTATATAAGTAAAAAAGGATATGTAAATTCACATTATCTGCAAATACATAATCTTGTCAACTATGGACTATTTTTGCATCTTTTGTTCTTTATTCTTTTGAACTTTTACACAATTTTTTGACATAGACACAACTCCTTTTTTGCCAGAAAAATTAAATTTGTTACTTGCTTGAGGTCATGTGAAATTCATAAGGCATAACTGAAAAAATCCCTGGGTTGACAGTACTAGCAAATACCAAAAAGCTTTTAGTCTTAGTTTTAGAATGAAGTCCAAAATAAAAATATATAATTTAGACTATGTCATCCAGTACTTAATTAAAAGAAGTATGATACTCTATGAAAATGTTATCTTTCTGTAAATAATTGCACTATTGACTTAGAGCTATTTTTCAGTCACACCTTTCAAAATCTTCTTGAGTGGAAGCAAGTGCAGAATTGGAAAGGCGTTAATCAAAAATTGATTTTGAGTACAGAACAACTCTATAAATTCACCAAAATATTCAAATCAAGGTCAAGGTAAACATGCAATCAAAATACATTGAATTTGATAAAGTGTTTTTTTACCAAAGACACACATTTCCACCAATGCTATGTTAAACCATGCATCCATCTGACAAACATCATGATTTTATTGATCCTGCTCCATGCTTAAAAATACCAACCTCATCCAAGAGTATCCCCACAATCAATTGAAGATGCCTTCTTATTAGCCACACTCAAGATTCAAAGCTGCATTATGATCTCTCAGTTTTCTTTGACAAAAGCCTGCCCCAAAACATTATATTCTTTCAACTTTCCACATGTTTTCATTTGTGGGGCTGCATCATAGTTTTTCTTTATTGATAATTTTCCTAATGTTAAGGTGAATCAAGTTATTCTTTGAAAAGCTTCCTTGTACTATGTGTTAGCGCAAGTTATCTGGTAAGAGATCAAAACATTAGATGACGTGCATAGCATCAAATACTTAGGAATTAGCAATTACAATCATAGTACTACTGTAAAAAGTTGAAATAACAATAGCAACCAAACTGCAAGAATGCATATTTTGATTTAAACAGCATTTTTGTTCATGATCAGAAGAAAAAGAAAAGGAGTATTAAAATGAATACATGTAACCCTTTCCTACTTGAAAAATTGAGAAATTTAAAAATTGGACCTTTTCTTGGAAAGGTATCTATGCAGCTAGCATGAATTGGATGCAGAAAAATTACATCAAGGGTTCATAATGATTTTCTTAACAGAGGAAAAGTATATAGAAATGGAAATGACAAGTTTGGATGATGAAACTACAAGATTTTCAGACGATGAGAAGGATAAAGCTACTATGATCCCAAGCTCAATTATTTAGTTACCCAAACTTTGCTCAGATTGCTTTTCCAAAGGATTAGAAGCTCAATGATAAAGCATGCTATTTTCTGGATTATATCATGCTAGATAATAGTGCAATTAGGAAGGATGTCATAACCTGCCTTCCATAGGGATCAACTAAATGCACTTAAAAATTCTGCTTTATCATCATCCTAGATAATATTATGGTGGTGTTATGGATATGGTTATGTTGGAACTTGATCTGCCATTGTCCAGTTTAATACATGGCATACATCACCCTCTGTTTGTTTACATTATTTGTACTAAAGAATTTTGGTAGTCAACTTAAGGAGAAAGGTCAATAACTATCATGTATTTCCAACTACACTTGTTGGTTACTCTGTGTTCAAGTACCATCTTTATAATGATTTAGGTGAGTAAGACAAAGCAATGTGAGTAGGGTATCAATATCAATTTTTTAATGTGAATAGTAATAGGGCACTGTAATGTAGGTAAAATAGATACATCTGGGTATAATAATGTGTGCAATTGGTACTGTACTCTTGTACATTTACCTACATCTTATATACCTGCTTGTACTTGTACTTGTTAGCTGATCCTCAGAAAAGAAAACACAAAACACACTTATCTAGGTCATTCTTGCATGATTCTCAGGATTGCATTGGAATAGCAATGGTTAGGAAAAAAAATTTTCAGCTAAATTGAAACTTTTAGAGTTTTTTCTACAAAACGTATGAATTTTTGGTTTGTTTCTGAATTTAAAACTTGATTGTGTGAGCACATTTGGCTCTTTTTGTAAATTTGAGTACAGGGTTAGGGTTACGAAAAATTGGAGATGTGAGTACTCACCTAAGTCATTGTAAAGACAGTAATTTACAAGTGGTAGTGGGGTGTCAATGGTATCAAAACCCATCCTTCCAAAGAGTGGTCAAACTGTATCCCTTTCATTCCTTAGGTAGAACTTCTGAGCAGCTTGACTTTTATTTGTTCCATTGTAATATTGAAATGGTCAGCTTCATAGGTAAAGTTGGATTTAATAGACAATTCAATGGGTAATATGATTATTTGGTTGGTAGTAATGTGTTTGAATTGATCTTTCCCATGCAATCATGTCAATCATTGTATGCAAGCTTTAAGGAGCTTAATGGTAATTGCTTGTCAGCCAGATTTGATGGCAGATAATGTATTCCCTGCATCAATCACTGCAGGAGTTGTGATAAGATGGGGAACTTGGTGTTTGATAATTTAATAGGCAAATCCTATTGGACTGGATACAATCAAATTAATAAAAAGAAGATATGTATGCACTTGGGAGTGTGCACATAAAAGATACTTGCCAATACAATCCATTTCCTAGTTTAAATTAGGATGGTATTCCAAGAAAGCTTAAATAAGCAGGTTTTAATACTGAGTATTAATATGGCATTTTCTCAAATGATTAGGTTTGAATTTCTACATTAAATAGTTCTTTGATTAAAAAAATTGAACAAATGGATTTACTGATATTATTCATTTCATTTCTGGTTTGACAAAAGTTTCTATTGATTATTGTGGTGATAATGTTGGAACTTGGTGGAATCCATATTCCTATTTTTATTTTCATTTGATTAGTAAAAATTAATGAGTTGAGAATCTGAGAGAAAATGAATTTTTAATTTAGCAATAGCAATAAATTCCAACTCACTTCCAAGTGTTGGCTGAGATACTTTGTAGAGATCAGATCATCATTACTTTTGGCCTTAAAAAATATAAAGTTCCATTGAGTAGTCCTGTGATCTAAGAACATTGTCAGAGTCATCAACAACACTGCATTCTTTGTATTACATTTTTGTAGGAGTAAATCATTTTGATAGAAATATTGCTGGTAGTAACTAGCACTTCAACAACAGCAACTGCACACATAGATTCTCTGTGTAACCAAACTAGCTATTTTTCAATTTTGACTCTGGACAAATTCAAATGATTGAAAAGTATTACTGTTAAATGAAAATACAGGAACAATCTTCTTCTTGTGATAGAGATGCTTAACACTACTGTACCATGCATAAGGGAAAATGGGAATGGCTGGGGAATGTCTTGATAGCTAAAGTATGTTTTTTCATTTGTTTGTGTTCAATCATGGACAGTTCTTGGTCCTCTCAAACAACTGTGCCCCTTTTTACTCAAAAAATCTTTGTATACTTGAAAAATTACATAATACCAACACAACAGACTACATCCAGATCAACTGTATTACTTTTTTCTTCAATAATTCCTCTATTGTAAAAACTAATTGTGCCAAATGTGATTAAAAAATCATGCTGTTGTAGAGTGCAAGCAACTATTGTAGGATAAGTTATTTTCCATTTGTACTTCTGCATCACTCATAAAACCACAATGCACACCATCCTAAACTCTACATGGGTCTAGCTTTTCTAAAAATTGGAATTATTTCAATTATGATAAAATCCATAATTATTTAATAAAAAGTGAAATATTATTACTGGGTGACTTGAAATGAATTATGTGGTATTGTGAAATGACCCATATTTTTTTACAATTTTAATGTAATACTTACAAATAAAGGTCATAAAAAATGATAATATAATTGAAATTTAAAAGAATATTTAGTTAGTCCTTGTGGAAAGATATATGTATCATGCCCCCCCTGAATCACTCATGAAAGAAAGAATCATATAATAAATAATGACACAGTCTACTAGATACATTATCATTGGCAGCACTAGTATTCAAGTGACAATGGTATTGTTGCATGATTTTATGTCAAAGACCATAAAAAGCTAAAATCAAAAAGATGTACAATTTAATGATTATTGTCTTCTAAGTAGCCATGTTCATAATTGTAACAACAACTAATAAACATGATATCTATCCAACAACAAAGTAGTTTAATGATGATGAGAAAGCATTATTTAAGAAGCAACATCCCAACTCTGCTGTTTTACCAACAAATTAAAGTTGTTGGAATCATAGACATTCATTACAAAAATCTACTTTAAATCATGTAGTAGTATGTGATAACAGTTATTTTTTGTTGTGTTTTTGGAAGGTGATACCAGATTCTACAGAGATGACTGCCTTTCACACAACTGCTCTTGCCAATTTTTGCAACTATGACCCTTGATATCTCAAAAACTACTGGGTCAGTTTCAGACTTGAGACACAAGAAAGCTGGGAATCAGTAGAAAAAGTACATGTCCATAAAAAAAAAACAAACTCCCCATAAAAATCCAACCACTTGAATGCCTTTCACACAACTACTGGTAGTATCATATTGTACATGTCAATTGAGGGTATTTGGCATTCGTCAAACTATATCCAGCATTGCTTTTTACAGAAGTGGGGCTTGAAAGATGGTACCATATATTACCATACTATTAGTATTTTTCTCATCAATTCATCCAGAATCAGCTTCTAATCTTTATGGTTTCTTCAGGGTTCAAACACAAAGACAATATCTTATGTTACATAGGCAAGCCTCGGCGGCCTTTGGTGTTCCCAAACACCAAAAAAGTTTTAGATATACTTCAAAAACAGTATTATCATGTTGTTAAAATGAGCTAAGGGGCCATCTAAATTGTTTTCAAGAATCAAAAATCAAAAATCAAAATTAAAAACAGTAAATAACTACTCCTTCTACTTTATTCATTCGATTTCAAATTTTGAACTATTTTTTGAATTGGTTCTAAGTTATTTTTAATCTAAGTTTGAAATTCAAAATGATGGCTTATTTTTATATTCCTCATAGTGATATAATTTTTTGTATTGAAACATACTCTGAATGAAATTTGGAAATTATCAGCAAAAATCCTATGGGTAATTTGGTATTAAACTTACATACATAGTATCATGTGGATATGTACCAATTTAGAACATTCGAACAGAGGGGAAAAATGGAATTCAAAATTTCCCCACTAACTTGAAGTTAAAAGCCCTCACGTCAACTTGTGGGCTCAATGCAGGTCAATGATGGTTCATTAGAATTCACAGAATATTTGTTTTATTTCAATTTCTTATTTCGATTTTTGGTTTTCGATTTTTAAAGTAACTTGGACAGCCCCTAAAATGTGTAAAATGTAACAAAAATGACACATTTTCACAGAAATGGGAATATATTAAAAGTTTTAGCTCAACAACATTCTTTATGATGTCATCAAGAATGAACATTGGTATTCTTGAGACCAGAAACAAATTTTTTACCCCCATGTAACACAAGAGTATTACATGTTACAGGGGATGGAAATCAGAAGAATTTTGTACACAGACTAGTGAAATGATATTTTTTCTGTGGGTACAATACCCTCACACCATGGGGGCATTGCACTTGTAAAATTATGACCCCCCCCAAAATCCAATGTAAAAAATCACGAGGAATAATTCCCAGCTCCCATGACCCCATTCCAATCAAAAAACTATGCAATGACATCATGTTATGGCTTTTAGTGTTTATTATGACCTGCAATGACTGAAAAAGACCTGTAAAATAAGTGAAATGACCCTATTATTTTTTTAACCTTTGATGACCAGACCATCGACCCCTGGGACTAGACTGTATCCAAAATTAATAATGCCCGTCCCCTGAGTATTATCTTATTGTTATTTTTTGTGTCTGACCCTGACCCCGCCCTGCCTCTGGTTTCTTGAATAATAACAGTGAATAATGGAATTTGATGGAATCAAGGGAATGATGTTCCCATTTTTTCCACGTGGAAGCTCGTAAACGAAGTTGGTCCAGCTGCTGGACTGAACACACTTCTTTGGCTCTCTCTGGAATAACTAATATTCCAGCGACATGAAAAGATATTTTATTTGAATAAAAATTTATGGCGAAAAATTATTGAATCGCGCGACTAACCATTTACTAAAAAATTATATTTTTTTAATTTCCTTCCTGCCTTCCTGCCTGATTCCCGATAATATCTTCGGTTGCGTCGCTTTTGACTCAGCCAGGCCTCAAGGAGTACTTACCATACAATATACGCCAATAAAATAATAGGTTTATTATTATTATTATTATCTATTTAGATAAGGAGTCATTCAGACACTTCTTAGCCACAAAAAGGTGTTGACCATGACAAACGGGCTTGGTTCCGTTTTCCACAACATCCCGATCCTTAGTGAATATATTTAAGCATCCACCGAACATCAATTCAAGAACAATGAGGAGTACTAATACTTGCAAGAATATCCTCCGACAGCTCTCAAGGGGGCCCTCATCCTCAAACCCCTCTCACGTCCCCCAACACGCTTCCTCTTCCAATGCCTTTCGAATTTCGCCAGGGGCGAATTCAACAACACGGACTGTCAGCAACCAGAGAATAGGCAATGGAATCATCAATGATGCGTCAAGATCAACGCCGTTATCATCTTCATCAACGATCCACACATCGATAAATTCAACCAGAACGTTATCCAGACGAGCCATCTCGTCCGACCTCCGCTCCCAAACGCACCACAACACGATACGATCCGCCCTCGCCATGGAAGGCTCCTCGTTGCGATACGCACTCTTGTTGAGCGGGGAAGGGGAAGAGGCTCTCTTGAGGGGGTGGGATGCCGGGGTTGCGACTTTGGAGGATGATGATGGCACGTGAGTTATCGTGAGTGTGACTTGATCTCCGCGATTGCTCTTTGTGACCTCACAGCGTGTTGCTTTGGATTGTACCTTACTCAGTTAGTTGATTATGTTCTTGTTCTCCTTCATTCCGAAGATGAGCCTTGGGAATCCTGGATGGATTCTTACAAGTGGCTGTTTTCTGCGCGTACGTGGTACTACCTTCGCCTTCTTAAACCGTAATATCAGATGACAGTCTTTGGCAGCAAATTAGTGGAATTCGGTGTCAGGTTAATTTGAATCGGTTAAGCAAGGCTGTAAGCGCTTTTATGTCCACGTTCTACGTCGTTCAACATTTCAACAACCCCCAATTGAGCTGCCCAACTCCATAAATCCCAACATGGTGAGTTTTGATTGCCAACTATCCCTTCCCATCCGCGCTGTTGTGCTGCATGATCTCTGTACTACAATCCCAAATGAACAATGCCAAATGAACAATGCCAAACGTCTCTATGAGGATAAACCATAATACCTATACCTAAATTTCTGAACTGGAACTGTTGATAAACACTTTGATCGACTTCCTTCTGAGGGACATGGCATGCATCATCTGTGAAGTTCTTTTGCTGTTGTTTGTCAATGTGTCTCAATGTGTTCTTTTCTGTCTTTGATTTCCTTTTATTCCTCGTCTAATGTAATGCCCTTCCCTTCCCCCCTGCTATCACGTTGACAGCTCACATCTTTTAGGGGAAACATTTAGATATCATTTTAGAGAAGGGACTGACATTAAAATAGTCCTCTTTTATGAGCTGAACCTATTTTGTGCGGACAATTTTTATGCTTTCCCAGAAGGATTTAAAGAAATACCCCCTCTTAGCGCATTTTGCTTCTCAGATCGAGCCTACTGCTATGTACAAATATAGTACAATACCCCACTTTGGCTTTTTTGTCATGTTTTGCAAAAGACTGTTTTATCTTTAATCAGTTCAGGGCCTCAAATAATACTTACGGAGAGAGTTATCATTTGCCCGGCACTTATTCAGCTGAGATGCTGTGTAAACGAAAAGCCTTCTCTCATTTATCATTTCAGAACCCAATTTGTGTGGCAATTCAAAGAAGTGAAATTTACTTTATGGACTGTTATTACTCTTTAAAAAAGCAGCAGAAGTGGACAGGGGGAGGCAATAAATAGTTTGAGATCCATCTCCAATGTTGTCATCGGTAAGTACATGATCGTTTTCAGGCCAACCACTCCAAAACTTCAGAACTCTGCTGGATATACGCCTGTGCTCCGACTGCCGACTGCAACCATACGATCTTTTGCTTCCTCCCCAAATCCTACGTGGAATCCTAAAGTATGATATCAATAATGTTTCATGAAGTCTGTGACCCCATCACGTGCTATCCACCATCATCCTCTTCCACACCGGCATCCCACCCCCTCAACATGTTCAACTCCGGAGACACATTGGCGATCTTCCCGTCAACAAGAACAGAGAGGGACGCTCGTGCCGTCCTCAAAGCGTAGCGCGTATTGCCAGAGTTGGCATTTTCTAGAAAAGAAATGAAACGTTGCTGCTGCTGCAGTGGCGATGACCGAGTTGAACTTCGTTGAGGGTTTATGTTTCGAGATAAAGAAAATCGAGTCTGTTGATTTGATGCCGCGGTTTGGATTTGGGGCGGACTTCGTGAGGTGCGAATTGTCCTTGTTGCCTGGTTCAATATTTGAGACCTCATGTTTACATTCGCCGTGGTTATTTTCTTGTAGCAGAGCGTTGCCAAATGATCATGTAAAAGTTGAAACCAGATGGCGGATGGCGTATATTGTACCTCGGCGAAACACCAAAATAGACGGATTTTTGGAGTGTTGCTGGCCGGTTGTGGACCAGGTACTAGTTGTGGCTAGATAATCGACTCTGTCTCTTGCATGAGGAGAAGGGATCTGGGTCTGGTATGGTAAGCAAAGGCAGAGGATTTTGAACAAAGGAAGGAAGTACTAAGTAGATAGGAAGTGGTCTGAGCCCCGCTTGCTGGGGAACGGAAGATAATGGATTGGACCAGATTTGGCCGGATGGCAAAAGATTGCATCACAAAAAAAAATAATAAGTATTGTAATCACAACATAATAATAATATAAGACTGTTAGACCTAATTTTCATGCCCGTGCATTTCCGTCACCCGCGTCAAATACAGATAATAGCTTTTAGCCAGACTTTCTCCGACTGTCCGTCTATCTCACCTTAACGTCCGTCTGTCTCACAGTTAAATTAGGAACGACGCAACTTCTCTACATAATAGTTCGTCAAAAAAATGTTACGGGCATGGAAATTAGGTCTAACAGTAACCGCTCAGGCACGGAAAATAGGTATAACAGTATTTAGAGTATTATATATTTTTCTCGGAAACAGGCTTTTTATTCAGTAAGCGATAAGAAGTAACTGAAGTAGTAGGAGTAAAAAATAATCTCGCACGCAGTTGATGAGATCTTGGACTTCAGAGGTGAGACGGACAGTACACGGGCATGAAAATTAGGTCTAACAGTCTTATATTATGTCATCGGATCTTGCGGCTGGATTTCGGATCATTGGACCACGAATTGGACATGATGTTGTGTGGGATTATTTTTTCGGCAATGTCTGCCGAATGAATTAATAATTAATGTTATTAGCTTACGATTCACTCATAAAATTGCGACAAAAGCCCACGACCAAGCACTTCAAACTAAGTACAACATAACCATGAAACAACAACCAACAACCATGCACACAACACAATACTTCAGACTCCCCTACCATATCCAGTCCTGTCTTGAATCCAACCACAAGCCGGGCTCAAGGGATGTTCCCCATGAGGTAGGAAATTCTAATGAAAGTAGAAAAAATATTGCTTAGTATGTATGTTGTGTAATAAACGTTTTGCATTTTTTTAGCGAAAGGGAGGGATTTGTTTGGAATTACCATGCCAGTGTTGAATGGAGCAATTTTCCTTGTCAGTTGCTCGAGAAAGAGCATCTAACAACTCCACATCATTAAGAATTGCAATCCATTTGCCAATTCTAATCCATATTAGATAGGGGTTAACCATCTAATTCATACATTCAAAAAGGAATGTAGTAAAGCCAAAATATCTTGGTAACAAAATGGGTTGTGGATTGGATCTCAATGTTCTAAATTACTTGTCAACAGTCAATGATTAATATTGTTTAGGCTTTAAGACCAAAGCTAAAATCAAGTAAGCAAATACTATGAAAAAATAAGACCATATAACTCATATTGACAAATATAAATTTAAATTCTAACAAACAAATGCAATGCTAGCAAATAGCAAATGAAGATGGAAGCTGATTTTTCATGGATGTAATGGGTGAAAAATGAAAGAAGTTTTTTGCAAATGATGAAGTTAGAAGTTAGCCTTCCAACAAATGATAAAGAAACCCAACCAGTGAATCATGAATGAAGCTCCTATCATTAAGATGTGTGTGAGAAATGTCATTGTACATGCTGTCATTGATTCTTTTGATTCATTAGATGATGAAAATAGTGTGGTCTGATTTGTTTGATAAGGTATTGTTGTTGCAGCATGTAATATGGCTTTGTTAGGGGTAATATTGTGTGGTATGTCAATTGATTGCAGATGGACTCACAAAAATGCCAATTTTGTAACCTTTGTCTCAAATTTCCTGAGTACTATCATTGGCATGGAGATCTAATGGATAGAGGTTATGGAACTTTGATACCAAAATTTAAAATATCTTCAAGTGAACAAACACAAGTAGAACACAAGTAGTATCTGAGCATGTACCATGACTACCAGAAAGTTCAATATGAACTTTTTCAGAGAATCTCAAGTTCAGCTCTCAACCTGCCCACTGATACCCTTGATTGTCATGAAATCTATAAAAATAAAATTACATCACTGAGTCAAAAAATCTTTGTAGTAAATATTCACTAAGAGAAAATTCCACCCTTGACTGGATGATTATCAAAATTATGTAAAAGTAGTACTATCCCAGTACTCTCCTGGCATGTAAGGAGAAGATTTATTAATTGATCAAACTGAATACTCTAACAGGGAAGATTGGGAAACTAGAATATTTGAAATTGAAATAAATCAAAACCAAAATTTTCACATGACTATGTTGGAGTTTCATTCAAATGGAGCTTGCATAATTTCCCCAACATAGTACAGCACTATCAAGTGGATGAATGATAATTTTCATAGCAGAAAGATGACAACACTTCCAATGGGTTTGGGAATTTCAAAAGAGAAAAAATGAATCGACTAACAGCAATCCACCTTTTTTATTGGACTATTTGGGGAGGTGAATGTGAGAAAAATTTGGGAAAATGATGGTCAAGACATAAGCACTGGGCATATGTGTATTAGATACCTAAAAAAGTCACAAAAGAACTATGCCTTTGTCATTGGTGAATATGGACAGGAAAAGCAGAAGCATGAAATATTTGTTCTTCAAAAGTTTGAGAGATAAGTCACAGTTGCATTGGGAACACAAAAGGATAAAATAATCAATAAAGAACCATGTTTAGATTAGACTATTAGACACTGGCAAGGTAGACATCATGGGAATGGACATAGATAGATTGCTTCCAACTTACTCGTGTATTATGTTGTTGCATAGCAGGAATACATATAATTGCATAGCAATCATGTCATATTGTTTTCTTAAATTTTTGAGAGTGTGCACTATATCAGTTTAAATTTTGACTGAACTATTTCTTACACCCATCTTGGACCTTGAAAAAGTCTCACAATTCTGCTTGGTTTGTGGTGCTGCTGTTTGATTTGACACATTTTTGAGTTAGAGAAAGTCACTTCAAAATTATGGACTGTAATAAAACCTAATCAGAGCTAGTATTTGAAAATCTAGTTATGCTTTCATTTTGACATTCCATTGAAAAAAATCCATGCATATACTATTGCATCACTCCGAAATCCAGCAAATTTCACATAAGAAATAAAAAAATTGCCAGCAAAGTCATTTCTGTCATTTTTAGAGTACATAACAATGTCACAGGTTGCAGCATTATAAAGAAGACTTCATATTAAAAATGGGTATCTAATTTTTTGACAACTTTCAAAAGAAGCAACACATCTATTTTTGAAATGAGCTCCTATCAAAATTTTGTTTACTTTGTAATGTGAGCATTGGGGCACTGCAAAGGAGAATAAGTGGCATTTCAAAAGGATTTATGAATGACTGCAAATTCTGCTGTGGCTATTTTCAAAAATTGCTAAAAACAGCTTAGGACTATTAGGAAACCAGTGCTCCTATTTTTGACATTTTCTAAATCTCTTTTTAAAAGACACTGTTTACTATGATAAAATGTCTTCATGTTTGTTACATTTAAATGCTAAGTAATTTTCAAATGTTCCCTCTCTTCATCTTGCTTGTCCTTCACCCTTTCCAGACATTGAAGAAGGTGCTTCCGATGGTATTTATGGCCATGCCTGAGGTAATGTTGACACCAAGCCTTGCTTTCTATCAATCCTTTCTTGAGTTCCTCAACTGACAGTTGAAGAGGTTTTTCAATTTTGCAGTGATGCGCAGCACGCTTGAGATTACCTCTGTTTCTCACTTTGCCAGCATGCCATCTTAACAAAGAGTGATGGACTTGACACCTCCATATCCAAAGAGCAGCCTCTGGCAAGAATGGTACATCGCAAAATGGAAAAAAACCGATTTCGGATTTTCCGCGATCAATTTTAATAACCCATAATCGCCCTTAAATTATCGACCGACCAAATGCCTCATATTCGAAAAATTTTTTCGACGATTACTCGTTAAAATATTAAATATCGGAATAGTGTATTCCGTAACTACCAAATAATAAATCGTCAATAACAAAAATTTAT
>JALLOT010000488.1:0-19892 GCA_036939595.1 Thalassiosira livingstoniorum
AGAGTATTGCTCAAGTGATATGTAGATACAACATCAGTACATCATCATTGTCTACTGAAATATTTCCTGCTAACTACTTAGGACTGTCAGCTGCCGCGTACCAATAAGTTATTACTACTATGTTAGGATGTTACGTCAATTCCGGTCATTTGGCTTTCCGCAGGATTTTGTGTAAGTTTCATGATAATACGGTACCATACTTATACTACTTATTGTACATCATAATAAACGGTTAAACAGAATGATGTTGTAAGAAAAATGAAAAACCCCTTGTCCAAAAGCAATATCCAACGCCCTCCCCCACAGTCAATACTAGCACAAAATCTACCCCAACCCCTAAAAAATCTCCCCCCGCAATCTCTCGCATGGGCCATAACCGCCTCCACTGCCGCCGCTATCTCCTATGCCGATCGCGGCACGTCAGCCATCGCGGCCTCCTCTCTGCTGGACGAATTGCATTGGACTGAAAGTCAATTGGGGGAGGTGCAGAGTGCTTTTTTTGTGGGGTATGCGCTGACTCAGGTTTTTGGAGGGATACTGGGTGGTAAAGGAGATGACAGCGTATTGGGGGGTGCCGGTCCGGAACTGACTGTAGGTAGTGACAGTGGTGGCATTGAAAGCAGGAACTTAAGAAAAGTGGAAAGGAAACCCACTAAGCCGCATGAGTTTTCAAAGAGAGGAGGGTTTCGATCCATCCTTCCGGTGTCACTCTTTTTCACTGGAATCTGTACGCTGGCGTTCCCTCTCGCTGCCACGTTGGGTGGACCTTCTTGGGCATCGCTGGATAGATTCTGCTTGGGATTGATGGAGGGACTTTTATTGCCTGCGGCTATGTCAGGGGTTAGTGCCACTACTTCCATAACATCCTTTGACATAAATGCTGAGTCAGAGCGCGCACTCAGTACAAAAAACAATGGCAGCGTTCGCAGCAAGAATGAAAACAAAGCCACTGCTTCTTCGATAGTAATTGCTGGTTGCTACATTGGAAGTGCATGGGCCTACCTCTCCGCTTGGTTTTTATTCTCGGACGTATTACGATCTCATTTGTTGCAACTGTCAAATAATTGGGGCGTTGGTGGTTCGGAAGTGTCTACTTGGCCATTTGTATTTTATGTCAATGGCATTTTGTCCATGGGTTTTCTCTGGATTTTTCGAGAGCAGTTTGTTTTACCTGATTTTTCTTTTTCATCAGAGTCAGCTTTAGACGTGAAACCTAACCCTTCTCAAAAGGAAAACATATTGAAAGGAAGCATACCAGAGAAAAATGATTTTGATCTTTGGAAGGACAGTCTTGACATTGCCAAAGATACACTATCGTCTAATAGTGGCAGGGCCATTATTGCAGCACAAGTTGGGCAGGGAACACTGCTATACACAATTTCATCTTGGGGTCCACTCTACTTAGAACGAATAAGCAGAAGTAATGTTGGGTGGAACCCGGAAAGTTTGGATAGGGAAACATCACCTTCATCCTCAGTAGCAGTAGCGGCAAGCGAGGCGGCATCCTCACTTGTCCTTCCACAACTGGTGCAAGCATTTGTAGGAGTCCTCATCGGCAGTGCAGCAGATCAGCTTTCGTCTAAAATTGGCACTCGATCCACTCGGAGAGCGCTTCAGATTGTGAGCGGTGTTGGTCCGGCGATAATACTTTGTTATCTATCCGTTTTTGGTGTCAACGTGGGTGACAGCGAGAGGTCTACACATTTTCCATTCCAATCTTTGCCACTATCACAATCACCCACACTCTTATTTGGAGCAGCTCAAATAATCAGCGCTCTGTCCCTTGGCGCTGTATCCGTATCTCATTTGGATATTGCCGCCCCAGACAAAGCAGGGGCAGTGTATGCTTTGGGAAATGTTGCAGCTGCAGCTTCAGGCTCATTGATGGTGAACTTGTTTGGGAGGTGGTTGGAATCAGAGAATGCAGCGAGTTTTGAGAATGATGGTGATGATTTGGCTAAAACCATTGTGAGTGGTGTCAGTGGACGGGAGTTTGATGTACCATTTAGGGTTGTAGCTTTTGTGTCTGCACTGGGTTCACTTGTGTATGGATTCACTGTAGATACAAAATTGGAAATAGGAGGGAGGAAGACGTTTGTTGACAAAAATGACAAGAACAAAGAGTCTAATAAGAAGTGAAATATAATGTGAATCATTCCATTGTACAATGATCTGTGAATCACCACATACCTTGAACAGATATACTTGTAATTATTTTGAAGATGTTACTAAAAGGATCAACTGATGACAATCCTCTTATACTAAAATTTGATTTCTTTTATCTAGATGAATCATGGGTAAATGAAAGTTTGAAGTTTGTAATGTAAGGCATCGATCGCAACATTCTTATGTCGCACAGAGTCGAATTACACTAGTATCGTTTTGTTGAATGGCCTTTTTTTCAGTCATGTGTTGTAAGGTTGTTTAAAATCAAAAACATGACTTGCCTCATCAAAAAATCTTTTCCCTTGTCATGTGTGGGTAACCATGTGATGCAACATGGCATGGTGGCTTCCAGTGACAGAAGTCTGTGATGGAGATTTTTTACATCATTTTTGGGCAAAGCTCACTACTAGTAGAAAACAATCATCACGATTCACTTTGAATGAATACTCTGCATGCTCCAAACAGCCTTCTGCTTGCTTAAAAAAACAGTGGTAAGAGCATCCATGGCCGGAAACCATCCTCTGGTTGACAGCTCTGCATCACAGGCAACGATTGGAACCACTGGAGTTGGACCTTGTGGTGGGATGTAGCTTGAATAGGAAATTCAAAAATTTTTTTGGTGGCCAGCAAGTCTCATGGATCACGTGATATCTGTGACATTTAGCTTTTTCTAGCTGTATAATTCACGTAAATTAGGGATGAAAAAAGTTTTTTGGAGTCCTTTTATTCGAGCGTGATTTGTTTTCTGTCACAGAATCTCACCATGAACAGTTTTATCATGTGACAGAGCGGTGGTTGGATTTTTGATTTTAGTGGAAGGGTCTTTGGAAGGAAAAAGATCCTTCCAGAAAAAAAAACGTTCCAGCTGGAAGTATTTTTTTCCTTCCATCTCCTTTCATCTTCTTCCAGAAGGAAAAATCCTTCCAAAAACTGAAAAATCCTTCCGTCAAAAAACAAATTTTTTTAGGCCCATCCACGTGTAATTTAATATTTTTTCATTTTTCATTCCCCACAGACACAGTAATTACAGTCTGAGACTGAGAGAGAGACCTGTATCTACCTCACTGCTATGGTACAATACTTATGTACCCATGTTGTACTACTAGCGACATCAGGTAACATCTCTAAATTAAATAATCCCACCATGAAAAAAAAACACCAGATTAGTGTTGGTGATCCTAGCAAATATCATCATCCCAAGTATTTGCCTGTCCTAGTAGTTACCTGCAACCTCCAAGGAACACATTTGGCCATCAACATCCACCAGAGGTGGCTGTTTGCTGATGCTACAATACCATCTCCACAATGATGTTGACAGTGGCAACCGCTGTTGAGATGGTGTTATTGCATCAGAAAATGGATACCTCCGACAGGTTTTGACAGCTGAATGCATTCCTTGGAGATTAAAGATAACAACTAGGGTGGGAGATTACTTGGGACAACAATTTTTGCTGAGATTACCAGCGCTAATAAGGCAAATTACTGTCATGGTCTGTCATGGCCTAATCCTATTATTAAAAGGGTAGTACTCATATTTACTTACAATATGGTATTGTACCTGCATATTATGCAAGTATTGTACTTACATAGATGTGTTTTATCTGTCTTTTGCAGTGAGACTACTTAAAGACAAAAATCAAAAATGTCAGTCTCAAACTAAATAAAGTCTTCCATCTTCTCTCATGCTCAAACCTCTGAGATTGCAGCTCCTTCATCAGGTACAGTGCCACCTCACCCTCCAGGAAGGTTGAGGTACATAAAAACCAATATCAAGTTTTTGTGTGAAAGTCATCAGCTGAAATTTTCAGCTCATACCTACCAAGCAACAAACCACGCTGTTTGATCACCTTTTGCAATATCTCAAGCAAGTGATCTTGGTTTACTCGTGCTCAAGACATGAAAGCCAAATCACTTTCTCCAAGCTCACAAAACTTCAAACAGAGCCAGAAATCCCTCTTGAATCACTGCATCTTTTCAATTCTTTGCTCTTCCTTGTTTTGCCTTTGATTTTTTAACCACCCACCATCCCCTGACAACCTAGTATTCAGTGACATCTGACTTAGGGGTTGGTTTCACAATTTTAGTTAGCAAAAAGTATTAACCAACATAGTAGTTTTTTGTTTCAAACTGTGAATTTGCCTACAAATATATCACCACTATCTATCTAGATCTAGGTGATATGTTTACATACATCAGAAAAAAAATGCTAGTGATATTATTTTTGCTGTTTTTAGTGTACATAGAAACATTACAGGTCCCAATATTGAAAAGAAGACTTCTTATTTTGAAAACATGTATCTGATTTTTTGGCAACTTTTGAAAGAAGCAACCCCTCAGTTTTGAAATGAGTTCCTGGCAAAATATTTAGTGCATAGCAATGTGCCCATTGCAACATTGCAAAGGGTAATGGTTGACATTTCAAAAGGCAAAGTGAACAACTTCAAAAGCTGCTGTGGATATTTTCAAAAATTGCTAAAAACAGCTTGGAAAACATGTGTTGTTTATTTTTTAAATTTCTTTATTTTAGTTACATGTAGAGGTTAAGTAATTTTTAATTTAATAAAGCTACAAGATAATAGAAGGAGTGGGAAGCAGCTATGTGGGAGCCATCCCATTCTTTCTTGCCTACTTTCTTAGTATTTAAATCTTTTTAATAGTTACAAAAATCAAGAGACTTACATACAGAATCTAGAATCTACATCCATTGTGGGTAAAATAACAATGACAACAGTAGCGTAAGAAAATCCTGGGAATAAATACAATGGTTTTTAGTGTTTTAAAGTAATAAAATAAAGATATTTCTAGTCCGGCACTTATCATTGTTTGAATTATTCATGGTATCTTGGAGTTGGGCCTTGGGCCACCTCTTGGGTTCTCTGCCTTTTTATTGGTGGAGAACAGTGGATAGATTTGTTGTATCATTGCACCAATGAAGGCATGCATGGTTAGAACAAATAATCATAAACAATGCAATTGAAATACATACAATTAGTTTGAATCACATAAGTATTCCAATGCATGGTCAATAAAACTTTTCTGTCATGTGTTTACATAACAGCAGCCATATTGCTTGAAAAGATGCCAGGGAGGGGGTGCTGGGGGGGATTGGGATGCTGAGGAAATTTTATTGGAGATTGGCAGTTGAAATATGTGTGTTGATTTTGGCCAATGTTTCACCATTATTGTGGATGTTTATGGATGCTGGATGCTGGTGGCTGGTGGCTGATGTTGTTGTGCAGAAACTAAGTTTTTAGTTTTGTTTGGCTGTTTCTTTGTGCCACCAACAACTCAAAATAATAAAAACTCTTATCATTCTTTGAGTGAAGGACTTCAAGAGAATGATTGTGCACATCCCTCATGTTTTACTTTAAAATATTTTGAGAGTATTTTTGGTGTATTCTACTTTTAAAATTACCTAGAAAAATCTATCAATAATAACTGAAAATAGCAAAGTATCATTTCATAGTAGCTCAGGTCTTTTTGGATAAAAAATATTTACAGCCTTAACTCAAAAGATCTTACTAATTTAGAAAAAATATCTGAGCTATTGAGAAAATATACAAAGAACTATGGTAGCTGGCCTAGTGTACAGTCTACTGTACATTTTTGCATTTTACGTCCAGCAGGCTGGATGTATAAAAAGCAATAATATAAGGGCATGCCCAGGTCAAAAGGCCCATTCTCTGTGCTCAACCTAGCCTAGAAGTGGTGGGTTTTTCTTTCAGCATTGAATAAATCTACTGTAGCCTTAGTTATCATCCACATCAATAGACCACACCACAATGGTGTGCCATCAAAAATAAGCTATTATTTGTGACATATCACAAAACAGCCAAAAAAATGCACAAGCAAGCATATCCAAGGGCTAATGTCATCAGGGGTGGTTATAAGAAGGCCAACATGGCTGCCAGCAATCATGGGGGTGAGATATTCATGGAGAAATTGCAATTTCAAAAATGGGTTGGCAGGAGCCATTTCTGCATTTTTTTGCACCATGGCACAAACCTCTCCTCACAATTTTTGGTTATTTACTCCACATAAAATCACCAGGGCAACACAGTGTGGGAGCAACTTAACCAGAACAACTTCTAGCTACCAAAGGAGATGAATGGGGCACTGGTTAGTAAGATCAAAGCTCATTTCAGATATGCATGTTGGTTTGAGGTGGAGCTATTTTCAGCTAGGGGGGATAGGAAGAAGCAGGGCAAAGTTAAGAATTTGAGAACCAGAAAATTGAAAGAAATCAATCAGATTTGCAAAGTATTCAACACAGTGGAAATACAGGAGAGATTTCCAACCTGCTGTTTCAAGGAGTGCTCCAGGAAAGTGGATGCGCTGCACCATTGTGTGGTATGTGATGCAGATTGTTGCCTCACATGTGTGAGGATGAATTTTGTTGGCACACTGTCCCATCAGGAGGGGCTGAAGCAAGTCTATTGCAAGAATCATACTTTGGCAAAGATTGGGCTTATGGGAATCAAGCAGGCAGATGAAAGAGAGGGTGGGGAGGTCAATTTCAACCCACCTCTAATTACACAACCAAAACACAGTATGTGCAAAGCATAGGATCCAGTGCGGCTTTAGTGTTGGGGGGATGCAAAACCATCAGCAGCTGTTAAAGAAAATAATGAATTAAAAGACAACCAACAAGGCACTGCAAAACAGGGGTGAGTTGATGGAACCAAATTTACAACAAATCCTGAAACAAAGAAAACAACTACAGAGTCAAAGGATGTTGTGGAAGCAGAATCTTCCTTGACAAATTGGAACCAAAATTCACATCTTTCAAAGAAATGGCAGAGGAGTGAGATGGTGGGGAAGGAACTTTGGAGGTGGCAAAAGCAGGAACAGCAGTGCAGGAAACAAGAGATGAGGAAGTGAAAGACAAAAAAGGAATGAGCAACAAAGGAAATGAGGACATAGATTCTTGATACATCTAGGCTTTTGGATAGCAAGCAAAGTTTGGTTGAGGAACAGTTGTTGAACTTAGCAAAACGATCTGGAGGGAGGGAGTTAGATACTACTTCTGGACCATCAAGTCAAAAGTCTTTTGAGAGAAAACCACGTAATCTGTTGCCAGAACTTCCATGGAAAGCTTTTGAAAGAACTGCACCAGCAAAGCAAAGCCAGGAAAGGAGACAACTGCCAACTTGTGTCACCAAAAATCATGCAGAACCACCAAAAGAAAAACAAAAGAAGATTCAACCTAAGAGAAAGGCTAAATCTGCAGCAACGGCAACAAAAAACATTCAGCAAAGGAGCAAGTACAAAAAAGAGTGTCAAAGACAACAGAGTCCTTGTCAAAGCCATTGGAACCCAAAAAAACACCAGCATTGTTGTCAGAGTCTAGCAGTGAATCAGAGGAATCTTTTGGAAATGACAATGACAATGATGCCATGGTATCTGTCATTGCAACAAACAAGGATGTTAAAACAACACCTGGGGTAACGGTCACTAATGTGAATGAGCCAACCATAGAAGACCCTGCAATTGATGGCAAGTATGATGATGAGTACCAACTGGATGATTGATTCTATCTGAGTCAACTCAAAAGACAAACTTCTGTCAAAAAGTACATCCTCAAACAGGTACTGCCTTGATACAAATCTGTTATTGAATCCTACAGCATTGGGAAGATTGTGGTACCAAGTAAACATGACTTTGTTGGCAAAAATATTTCATGTCCCTATGGGTATGTGGCCTATTGAGCAAAGGTGGTGGGAGGATCATTGCTACATTGCCAAAGTGCATTGTCTACAACAACAGTGAAGAACAACCCGATGGCTGTTGGATACATGGTGAAAAAGATTTCAAAGTTGCAAAATATTTTCTATGTTGCAAATCTGTTCATTGGTGTTGCAATGTACCCTATCATGGTTGAACTCAATCCTTCTGTTGTAAGTGCATTTCTGGCACCTCCTAATGAACAGTTTGCTTCAAGTTCTACAGAAGGTGAATCTACCTTGGCAAATGATGGGGCAATGAAGAATCCATACACAAAGGATGATATTGAGGAAGCTGAATTGACAAGTGATGAGTTAGTATTAGATGAAGGTGACACTGATGATGATAATGTACAACCTTCTGACAATCTCATTCAAACAGAAGCCACCAACAACAAACCAGAAAAAAAAACAAAGCAAAGCAAAGATGTGCCTCTTTTTTACCAGAAAGGCTAATGTCACATTTGGGATGGTAATGGTATAATGCTAAGAAGTGGAGATCATGGAAGGAAAACAAAGAGAAACACACAACATCATATCACCATCTGCACAACAAAGTGTTGTTTGTGTATTTAAATATTTTATCTTCATTTATGAATCAATACTCAATAAAAATTGGAGAAGAGAATTATTTTCACTAATCTAATAATTTAAAAAACTTTGACAAGAAAATATGTATGTTTTAAAAATAGTAGTGATGCTGTACAAGTGGGTCACATTGCCTCACATGAGTTTTGTGACATCCAACATCATAAAGTGATTATGTTAATTCACTGTGGCTATATTTTATAAAAAAGATGAAAACAAATAATCCTAAATCCCTTGTGAGTTTTCAATTTTCTCAAAGAAACAATTCATCTTTTTTTCTCATGAAACTTCCATCAAATAAGTAAAAAAATAGTATTATATTCATTTTCATCTATTTAAGCAAATATAATTTAGATCACATAAAGGTCACACTCAAACTGACCATGATCAATGGGTCACAGCTTTTTGACCATAGGGCAGTGATATGTCTTAGTTCAAGCCAACAAATCTAACTCTGGAATTTTTTTTCTTTTTCATTTTCAAAGAAGCAGCAGTTTTTTTTTTCTGAGCATTTTTTGCTGATTTTGGCTCCAGACAAGAAAACTAATGGCAGCTGGGGGATCATCACAAGTTGAGGACTCACATTTATATTTATAGCCAATTTCAACTTGAATGAGAGCCCTACTTTGAAAATTTTTCATGTCTAATATGAATTTTTGTTCAGTTAAATAGCTTCTGATGGCTTTAGAAGAGCCTCTGTATATTTAGGATGAGTGACCACATGTATTGGTATTGGAATTGCTAGTTGCAAGTGTAATTGTTGAAGAAACATTACATGTAGTAAAAAAGATTATTTAGTAATTATGAGCAGATTTACTGCTTTCTAATTTTCTTGTTCATTGACAGTTCAGTATGCCACACACATGCCTGTTGTATAGCTAATGTGTTAGCCTAGCTAAAGATCTTATTTTGGATCTTCTGGCTGCAGGAACTGCAGTATGATGCCCAACACACTCCTGTGGTTGGGCCAGTGATGAAATCACTCTGGTCTCACAGCAAACTCTGTTGGCACTCTAGTTGAGATGCTGGTTCTTCTACCTTGAACACAGCAATTTTATCCTCACCCAACTGCAATTCCTTTTCCTCTCCCAGCAGGTATACCTTGCTTTCTTCTAGAACATCCACATGATCTTCAGGTATATTCATTAAACATTGCCCTGAATTTCCTAAACTTAATTTCCTGCAATGGTTTGGTCAGGATGTCCACATGCATCTCATCACTTGGACAAAGCACCATTCTCATTTTGCCCTCTTTGATCTTGCTCTTAATGAAAAAATACTTAACTTTAATATGTTTTGATCTCTTTGAACTTACCAGTTCTCCATTCACCTCTAGCATTATAGCACTTTGGTTGTCCTGGTTCATCAAATTGTCTTTGATCAGGTATTTTTGTGATTCCACAAAGTATTTCATATGCAAAACTTCAGGCATAGCATTGTTTGCTCCAACCAATTCAGTTTTGGTACTGCTCCTAGTGTTTACTTTTTACTTTTTTAAGGAGCTCACTATTGCTCCTTTTCTCATTGTCATTGCAATGCCAGAATGACCTTTACAGTCCCCATGCATAGCATGGGACCAATCCATGTGCTTTTTAAGCATGCTTGTGTTTTCAATTGACATAGTAAGTTTCATATACCTCATCCCTTTCAAATATTTCATGACTTATCTCAATTTGTTCCAATCATCTTGATCAGGTTCCTTCACGTGCATTGTTAAAAATGCAATAGTAGTTTGCAAATTGTGTCTTGGTCTCCCTCCAACAAACAATAATTTGGCATTGAAGTGGTGAAACTGATCCTTCTTTTCTTGGTCAAGTTTCTTTGCCTTTTCTTGCACTTTAAATAAGTGATCTGCTGCTGGGGTTGACACCAATTCTCCCAGTTTTTCAGGGAACTCATCTAGCATTTTGTGAAGGTATTGGACCTTATCATGAGAGACAAAGTCTAACTCAATCCCAAGGTAGTCATGCTTCTTTCCTTGTTTATCTAATCATCCTCAACATATTTTTCTTTGAGCATTTTCCCAAACTTTGTCACCTCATTTGGGTCCACATGTGACACCTTCAGGTTGTCAACATGCCACACAACTGTAAGCTGCTTCCCGTTGACTATTTTGTTGGCTATGCATGAATTATACTCATTTAATTAACATCCCTGCTCAATTAAATCCCCAACCAGCTTCTTATAAAAGTAATGTGGCCTTAAGCTTAAGTTGACCATAGAGCATAGCTTTAAGACAAATGTAAAGGGCCGGTTGTCCATTCTCATACATAAGAAAATCCTGATAATTATCAGGGCCTGCTTCAATCATAAGCAGAGCTAGCTTTCCATCAAGTTGCATAATCACATAATCTTCATTTTTGGCATGCAAAAACACCCCTGGGATATCCGTCACAGCAACATCTTGACCTTTGTAAGCATCCACAGCAAAAGTGAACATGATGGCATTGGTTGCCACCGTTGGTGTCATTGTCTCTTCCTTTCTAAAAATTTGTCTTTGTTTCCTTCTGCTGGCACACACTCTGGCTTTCATCAATTGATCTCTCTTCAGCTTCAAAACCATAAGTGATGGCAAAGCATCTCGCTTCTGCTTGTTGGGTTCAATCCTTGGCCTTCAAAGGCTCAAAAGCGTCATACCTAAACATCTGCATGAACTCCTTTTTAACTGCAATCTCAGCTTCTTTATCAATCTTCTCCAGACCTGTTTTCAAGCTGTACTGCATGAGTACTATTCTCAGCAGATCATTCTCAAACTCAGGATTATCCATTGCATATTAATCCAGAGTTACATGCTCCTCTATATCTACTTTGCTAATAGCAGCATGTATAAACTTGTCTTTACCAAATCTGATAGGTTTGGCAATGCTAGTCCTCTGGGATCTCCTTGGTGGAGGATCAAAAGGATTGGTTCCAGGAACCATTCCTGCAATATCTTTGTGTACCTCTTCCTCTTTATTTTCTACATTGGTTGTTCCTTGTTACAAATCATATACTGGGTGTTCCTCTGGTTCAACTTTAACCTGCACTTGTGGCGCCTGTTTCACCCTCATATCAGAATTTTTGATGGGATGTTTGGGAATGGGTTTGTCTAAATCTGCATTCCACAGAGCTTCAGCCTCCTGACTAACACCATTATCTGGATTTATATCTTCCAGGTCTTCCTCTTCTTCCAGCCTTACTCCAGGCATGTTCTGGCTCACATCAGGGAATGTTGCACTAGCCCTTTCTTTTCTTTTGGTTTCCAGCTCCTTGTTGTCCCCTTTGTCCCACAAGTACCTCTCTTGTCTGTGTTTCAGAAAATTTTACTACTGGTCTGACTGTCCTTCTTTCTCACCCCAACTATTGAATTTGGCTGTCACACTCTTTGGCATTGGCAGCTCTTGAAACTGCTTTTGTATAATCTTTCTTCTGGTGTTAAACAAAAGAATTTGTTATTTTGGGAGTTTGTAATTGGACCCAAGTTGATAAAAGGTCTGATTCTTGTGACCATTGTGTTTGTGGGCACGGGCTTGTTATAAGCCTTGCAATATGCTCCAAATGGGGCTCTACAATGAAGCGTAAATCCATTTTCTGTTGTCTAATCAATTCTCTTGTGCTGTATTTTTGCAGCACTCTCAAATTAACAGAGGAAGCATATTTAATCAAAAGGGCACAAAATGCACCAACTCAATTATTTTGCATGTTGGTCATACAGAAAAAGGTAAAGTGTTAATAAATCCTTGGTCTTGTTCCTTGACTACACATATTCTCCTTTCAACTTCATGCACATGTTCATTCTTTGCAGTAGTGTTGACTACAACCATGTCTAAATTTTCTTTAACTTTTGCAAATTTTCCATCCATCCAAATGGTTTGAACCACAAATGAAGACTGTCTGAACAACCTCATTACTCTCTCCAAAACATCCTTTAGCTCTTTAGTCCACCTCAAAGGGCAATGTTAAACTGTTAAAAACTGCAGCTTCCTCAACATGGGGATTACAAATGCCATCTCGTCCTCAAGCATAATATTGGAACCAAAGTCACAAATTTATTGTGAGATTACCTGAATCTCTATTTCAAAACTGAAAGGTTTTACTATTGTTTTAGCAAAACTTAGATTTGAAATCTTAGTCATCAGTGATCTTGATTAAACTAATTAAAGCTCACTTTATGAGAAATAATGGATTTTACACTAGAATATCACACTCACAATTTTTTCATCTAAATCATAATCAGTCTATTTTTATCTTTTAGATCTAACATTGTAGTGGCACATTGAATTCAATAATATTGTACTGTGAGAAACAACAAAAAAGTCAACATGACAGCAAGGATCAAACAAGGAAAATTCAAGCTTGGTGATGCAGAGCAAGGAAGTCCCCATTATGACCCACCAATTTGTTTCATTCCAAACAAGGACTTGATGGATATTATCACTGAGAGCATGGTAACTCTCTACATAAGGATAAGGAGAGCAAGAAGCACAAGCTTTATGCCCTGGCGTGTGCAGAGTCCTACATTGTGTTCCTGCAGAGGTAATAGGCTACCCTTCTCAAGAAGGGCTATATCAAAGATGCAAAGGATAATGAGGTCAGCACAATAGAATCCATTAGGAACCTTGCAAACTTCTGTAGTAACTAAACCAAGAGGATGGAGCTGCAATACAATGAAGCTTGTTACTAAACCAAGTGGGAAGTTGTGGTCAAGTCAAGTTTTAGCTTGTTTGAATTGCTGCTGATGCACAAGAGTCACACCAAATGGACTACTATTGCCACCAAGATTGTGGAAAATCACTGTGATGAAATGATTTGTGGGAACTTTGGTGGATTAACCTTGACAGCACTTGAGCAGTGCCATCAGATGCACACAAGTCTTTATCTGCTGCACAATGGTGCAGTGCTACAAGTTACTTACATAAAAAATAGCTGGCCCATGCTGAGTGGATCCAAGTGGTAGCACTATGCCTTCAAGAGCTCAATGGGTACATCAAGTACCTGCCACACAAGTTTGATGGCACCCATCAAGATATGCCTCTCATCAAGATAGATCTCTGCACCATCATTTTGTGGGTGGTTCCCCACAAGTGGGAGCAAATTTATTGGGTTATGCAGTTGATGGTGGTTGCAACCAATTTCAGTGCCCTTGTTGACAAGCTTGAACAGATTGAGCTGACCAACAAGGTTGAGTCAAAGGACAACAGCAGCAGAAGCTGTCATTTGATCAAAATGGCAAAGACTGACAAGAAATTCAGCAGCGGTGGCAAGAGCAACAATGCCAACCATTCTCCAAACAAGAAGTTTTGCAAAAACTGCAAAAAGGAGGGGGCCAAACACTGGACCCACAACACTGCCCACTGTTGCCAGTTTGATGTCAATGGCAATTATAAAAGGACCAGCAGCAGTGGCAACAACAAAGGTGGCAGCAACAGCAAAAACCATTGCTGCTCCTTTGCTCAAACTCAAAAGTCTGAGGCCAAAATGGTGAAAGACTTGAAAAAGTTAGTAAGCATCTCAAAAAGCGCCGTTGCAGCAACTATGATTTGTCCGACAAAGATTGCAACTGAAGACGCAGGCCAGAGGGACACCCTAGTGACGAAACTTGTACCAAACAGTGTAGAACCAAAATAAGTATTAAATGCTAGAGAACATGCAAAGTCCCTCAAGTCTAAAAAGGTGACCATGGTTTTTGCCATACCTAGCTTTGATGTAGGTAACAAAAAATCTATTAGGTTCTCATGTAAAAACACCATGACATTCTTTAGAGTCATACTAGATAGTGGGTCAGATGGTGATCTGATCTTCACTAGGAAGGACTTTTTCAGGATACGTCTAATCAGCAAATAGTACTAGCTAGGTACAATCTACAGAGCTACGGCAACTAATACTAATTCCACTGTAGAAATCACCTCTATTTGAAAAAGTCCTTTGCCGTCAACGACGCCATCCATGGGGTTTCCGGCGCCGTTGGTGAAGTAACTACCAAGAACCTTTCTACCTACAACAATGACAGATATCTGCAGGGGTGCAGAGACGAAGGCTTGAGGCAGAAGCGCAGTGTGCTGGCGACGCCAACAACGTCAGTATCGACACAGTGCCACTGACTCATGCATTGCTGTGAGCATTGCTATGCCACGCACGTCAACGGTGTGATTAACAACATCATCAAACGCGAGACTCCATCGCCATCAACGTCCCCGACAGTGCACCGCATCACCTGGCACAAGCTCATGTCTTCGGGGAGCAAGACAAGGGCAGCTACATACCTGTACCATTGTCATTGGTAGTGGCAGCAGAGATTGAGCTGCGAGCGCATTGGGAGCTGCAGCGATGTCTGTTCCAGGCACCGGTGCCAAGTGCAAAAGCCATTGCCATCACCACTGGTGACGCCAGCCAACAGAACAGAGATCCAGTCCTCCTACAACCAGAGGAGAGACCGTGGACACCAGGGGCCAAATTCCCCAAAGGAGCAGGGAACGCGAGTGCTGGAGAGGTTGTTTTGGAACAGTGGCTGACAGGGGGAACCAAGATCTGTTTGTTACGGCCCTCGCCAGTTAAGACGTGTGTGTCTACCATCAAGGCCGAGGGGGGAATTGCTGCCCAAATTTCAAACACAAACCAACCCAGTGAATTCAATAAGAGGAGATGAGATATGGCAAATTACTCATCAATCCCGCCCAGCGGATGGACGGGTGGAGATGGGAATAATCAGAGAAATCAGAGAAATGGAGGGCAAGGAAGAGGGCGTGGAAGAGGAATAAATGCACGCAGCAACTGGGGAGCTATGAGTGGAGGAACCAGAATGTGAAGGAAGGTGTATCTTTTGGCCCAGCAGGGCACTACCAACCACCACGTCAACCAACCCTGCCCCCGATTACTGAAAAGCCCTCAAAGGCTACAACCAGAGATCAACCTCATAATACTCAACCACACAAACCAACACTACCGTCCCTCAAACTAATGACGGGAGCAGCGTGGAAGATAGCAGATAATCTACTGAACAAGCCATTGGAAGAGCCCATCAAAAATACAGACTTTACTGGACTGTCAGCGGCGGAAGGAATGAACGTCATGCTATCCATCACAGATTGGAGAGCTGCACAGTTTGCAGGTGTTCCCACACACAACTGTGGCATTTATTGGCAATTTAAATTGCGAAAAGAGCTAAGAGACATATGTAACAACCCATTCCGTGCAAAGAAAGCATGCAAAAAATTTGGGCTCCCACCAGAAGAATATAGGGAAATGTACTTGGCCCCAAGCCGGGTCCCTTCTCTCACCACCAGCAAAATTGAAACTAAAGCAAAAAATGTCTTCGCGGGAAAGCACAAACTTCTCAAGGCTATCAAGCCATTCATTCTTTGCGCCTACCCCAATGACTGTTCGAATATCCTCACCGAGTTAGAACAAAAGGCAGATCAGGACACATTGCGGTGCCTTCTCACAGTCCACGGCGCAATCTGCTCCTGGTGTCATCTCAACGGGGTACCAGCCAAATTTGAACCACCAATTTTATTGCAATTACCTCATCAAATGGAGTACAAACCAACATCTTTGGACCTGGAGTCTCATGATGCTACTATACATGATGACAATGATGCAGCCACAATTGCGTCTACAGAAGCATTGACACATGACCCATTTGCCTGCCCAGCAAGGGTAATAGGAATTCAGGCGGTAGTTACAGGCCGGCTCTTTGGGAATGAGCGCAGGAATTACCTCCTTGGAAAGATGGGACCTTTCATAAAAAAGCACTACGGGGAAATGGCAGATGATGTCATGAACCACCTTGAGACAATGCCTCCAAAGGAGCTTCAACGGCTCAGCTTTGTGCCTTATACCCTGTGTGCGGCTTTGAAACGCTTTGATGAATTTCTTGTAACAGATGTGCCAGAGGAGAAGCCCGAATCTCACCTGGAAACTGCAATTGGCATGACCACAGCCAAAGATGACACTGACAAATATGTCCTTGATGAGCTTCCTGATATGATCTACCAAATGCAAGTAGTGGCGACATTTGCATCAACCACATCTGAACCACATGAAGTGGCAGCCAGCTTAGTTGAAAAAGTGATTGACCTTGTTAACCAAATAGGTTATCACGCGGCAGTTATTCCCATCAAAGGTGGGGGAAGACCACTTGGGATCAAAGCAGAACTTCCAACTACCCAATCTGAGTGGGCTCCCTACATTGATGCAATGGACCCATCCATAAGGGACGACGTAGTATGCTTTGACATTTTGTTCAAGTCAGCTTTCTCTATTCAGCACCTCAGTCAATGGTCGTACAGCTCCCATGAAGACCAAACAGCGGAATTTACTCATTTCTGTCAATCACATTGCATCACGACTAACATCACATCTAAGTCAAAGTAAGGGTTCGAAATGGTGCTATTTCTTGAAAAAAGTGGCATCAATGATGGGCCAGCATTTGTAAAATCAGAGTTGATTCAGCGTGCGTCCATGCAGCGTGGAATAGCAATCAAACAGAGTGATTTTGATATTGCATGGCGGCTAGTAGTGGGTAACATTGATGAAAAACAAGTCATAGCTCCAGCACTTGTCATTCTCACATCCGCCGACAACAAAGAAAAGATTGTGCAAGCATTCCATTGTCTCCCTCCCACCAACGACAAGATCCGACACCCAGCATCCAATGACTTTCACATTTGGTCCACTGACCCTTCTAAGTATTCGAGTCAAAGTGACTTCATTAACACCATTAGGCGACAGCAAAAGTTTATGATCACACGTCAGTGGATCGTTCTGGAAGGGTTAAGCAAGGACTTATCCCTCAAGGAGGTAGTCCCAAAGTACAACCCACATACTCAGGACCTCAATTCTGACAGTGCCACCACATTGCTGCTCACATCTACGGCGTTATTCAAGAGGGGTGATGAGGACATTCCAACCCCCTTTACAAAGGTCCAACATGCGTGGATGCAGGACAAATGGTANAATACTTAGAAGGGTCAGTGGACCAAATGTGAAAGTCATTGGATGCTGGACAAGTGGTACCTCCAATACCATCGAGATGATAAGGCAGTTATTGACTTGTGCATGGAAGGGGATTTTATGGCCCTGCTCCAACAGTGGCTCAATCCTTGGGAGATTCAGGATCTAAAAATTGTGCACGGGCCACTAACGTTCTATGCCAGTGAGTACACACAGGTATCAGATCCTCCTGAGGAACCGGTGACAGATGAGATGCAACCTGAGGAGGATCAGACTGACCTCATCCAACATATGGCCACGCAACTCACCGACATTCAACAACAAATGCGAAACTACAACCAGACGTCAACGGCATCGACTCTCTCCACCACTGTCCCAGTCACGAAACTCGATGAATTAAAGCATCTCATCACCACCCACCAACCAAAATCAACACTAGATGAGCACCACCTGTCAAAGTTGGAGGAGGATGTCCATAACATTGGGAAAAATGTTGGTCTCTTGACAAAAAGCACTGAGTCTATCCTTGAGGCACTGACAGAAATGGTAAAGATGTCCAAGGCTGATTATGATGAATACTTCAAAGGCCAACGCCATATGTCCACCATGATCTCTGAAGTCAAGGAGTCTGCAGTCACAAAACAGCAGTTGGCAGCCCTAGAGGGAACGGCCACTCTATCTACTACTGGGAATGTGGACAAAATTGTGTCATCACTTCAGCAGGGAATTGAGAAATCCATCCCAACCCTTGCAGCTGCAATAGTCAAACAAATGGATGGACTAGTCAACAAGCAGGAGACGGAGAAGCCTGAGTATCAAAGTGATCAAGACAGTGCAACTCTTGGGAGCAGTGACACAATCTGCCTATCCCCGGCAGATTTCAGCAAAATCCAGTCAATTATCAAGGAAGAATTTAAAGTCATCTCCAATATATCCACAAAGAACCATGCCATTATCAAGAAGGAAGTCTGTGAAACTACTGATGCTCTGTCTGCTCAGCTCAATGTACTCCAATACATTGCCAGAATGGGGTATGCAGATATGACGGCATTGCATAAGGAGGTGTCCCAGCATATTAATGATGTGATGCGGACCAAACTTGCTAATCTTGGGAGCCTTGTGCACGTCATGACTACTTTCATCCAAACAGTGGCCAGGTTTGAACGGGCTGTGAAGTCACAGGAGGCATGTTGACCTAGTACTGCTGACCTTGCGGCTGATGAAGAGCTATCAGAGTCCACTGTCCTGATGATGGAGCTCCAACAACGTGTCCTGGACCGTTTGGACAGGGCAGTGGCCGAATGCCCATGGACGTCAGATCAACTGTGGCATGACAAGGAGCAAGAGGACCACCAACAGGAGGAATCAACTGTCAATGAGGACAATTCAAAGGTCAAGGCAGACAATGTGAAAGTACAAGAAAATGCAGAAAGTGCCAAGGAAAACGCTGAGAACGAACGAAAGGAGGGATCATCAGCACCGGTGGAGAAGGAGCGATCACCTGCAGATGAAGTGAATGCACAAGAGGAGCGGAATGAGTGTGCAGATCTACTGAAATCATCCGACGCTAGCGGCCCCAACAAGGGACACTCCAATAAGGTTGATGAGAGCAAGAAGTTGCCAGAGTCACAAGATGGAGTGAATGCAAAAGGAGAAGAAGGGTCACCAATGGTGGGTGGAGTGCCTATAACAGGTGGGAACTTGGGACGTGCTGGTCAAATGGACCCAACAGGCACCAGTGAACGCAACGAAGAGCTCTCCAAAGGAACTCAAGGAAATAAAGGGTGCAGTAAGCCACCAGATCCACCAACAGCAAAGACACCTCCATCAACCCCTAATGATCAACTACCTCCCACGGTGGATCACAGCCGAGGTGGCGCCACCACCGTAGATGCAATTGACTTGGCAGATTCACCGGACGTCAGCTCAATAGTCACTCAGGGCCCTGATGGATCACCACTAAAGGAGAGACGACTAGAGTTTCAAGTGGACAAAACAGAGCAACATGGAACGGCGCCTACAGACCAAGCACACACCACGGGGGTAAATGGTAATAAATCTACCAAATAATCTCGTGATAATATCCCTATCATAGGTAGATAGGGTAAGTACTTCCTATGTTGTATTATTATTTTTTAGGTAGAAAAATATTATAGCGAAACTTAGCGAAAGCAGCCTCGTCTCGCAAAAATCATTAAGACAAATAATACTACTAGTATTTACTAGGTAATGTACTAGATAGCAGTGAATGCTGCTTTTTCAATATTAACACAACATAATCAAATGGCAACCACAAATAAAAATCAAACATTATCAAATAAAGCTAACTAATTGTTAAAAATAACTAAAGGCAACCAAAACTACTAGATAAAGCGATCTTTCAGTTCGGGGTGGCCCCTCCTGTCTAGCTTATCTCGTTTCAAGCACATAAGAATTGCAGTCACGGATTTATTCTCACCATAAACTGCATAAATCTTATCACAT
>JALLOT010000489.1:0-19916 GCA_036939595.1 Thalassiosira livingstoniorum
ATCTTCCACCCCAATCATTCCTTGAGGAATGATCTGGGGAGGAGACACTGAATACAAAGAAGAAGAAGGAGGAGGAGGAGAAAATCTTGACTGCTCTCCTTTTATTAATTAGAAAGATAGATGTAAATTTTGTATGAAGGGAGAACAATACTTAGGGAGAACATTAAGGGGAGAACATTAAGGATTCTGTAATAACAACTTTACTATTATTTCATTGTAGTGATTGTATGCAGGGCTCTTTACCCAAGCCTTTTTGGTCTGGGTAAGTAGTTATCGGGTATTTGGATTTTACCTGACATCACGGTTAGTTATTAGGCAGTTATGTGTTTGTTTTTTTGGTGGCTGGTACGGGTATCAGGTAGTTGGGTATTGGGTATTTTTCATGCCTTTTATGCGCACTCTTATGTGCCCTTTTCAACAAAATTTTCAAGGGAATTCAACACAAATTTGTAAAATTTTACATGACGTGGCAGTAATTCTGCCTGATGTAGTAATCATGTCCAAATTTACACATGCATCCACAGGTGTTTCAAAGTCTACACAAATTTACGTTGACACTGCCGCCGGATTTATTCTCAAAGGAACCATTTTTGGTCAAGACTTTGTCAGAAGCCCTTTTTTCCAATCTGAAGCATCCCTATTTTTGAAGGTGAAAAAATACCCATAACTTACCTGAATATTGCTGGTCCGGTTAGTTATTTGCCAGTTATTTTCTGTGAAAGACTATGGTCAGGTATCAGGTATCAGGTATGTAAAATACCCGATTATTAACTGATAACTGCAGTTATTTTTGGTCAGGTATGAAATGGGTAAAGAGCCCTGCCATAGAACTTCAAAAGCCGAACAAACGAAACAATCAAATCATTCAAGCGAGGCGGGCGTTCTGACCCATTCTGACCATTGCGACCATTGCGACATACCCATGCCACCAATGCCACCAATGCCACCAACGAATCGTCAAACCACCCTCTTAATCGGAGGATCGAACGGAACAGCCACCCTCTGTGCCATATTGGGCGACAAGTCCAACCCTGGGAATGACGGTCATTGTTTGAGAGTGGCGACGCGATCGGGCGATCGCTATTTGGAGCCGGCCACCAATGCCAATGATGCCAACAATGCCAATGCCAACAGCGCCAATGATGCCAATGCCAATGATGCCAACAATGCCAATGACACGAACAAGGGTGCCACTCCCCGAACATGGAAATGCCTCGAAAAGAAACATTTCAGCGATGTAGTCTCTGCCGATTTCCTTCCGACGAGAATGATGGAACATGTGGGTGCTCCGGATTCGGTGTACGTGTATGGCAATGAGAGCAATGACGGCAATGACAACCATGAAAGCAGCAATGACAGCAATGGCAGCAATGGCAGCAATGACAACCATGAAAGCAGCAGTGACGGAAACAGCAGTATCATCAAGAGCTTGTCTCCGTTGGAACGAGCCATCAGTGGCATTGGTGCACCCACAGCCAGTCTCAGCAATGGCAACAATGGCAGTGATGGTGGCAATGGCAGTGATGGAGGAGGGGTAGTCGACGTCATTGTATTGTGTTGTCCTGTCTCGGCCCATTTGCCCATCTTGAGACGAGTGGCGAGGGCGTTGTACAGGTTGGACTCGCTGGGTTTGCTGGATGATTCCAAGAATGGAAAGGATGCAAATAGTGAACCAAATGGTGGTATTGGTGGCATTGGTGGAAATGGTGGAAATGGTGGGAATAGGCCGAATGGTTTCAATGGAAGAAATCGTCCACCCATCTTCATAGGGACACTCTACGGAGCAGGCGGATTCGACTGGATGTCCCGCATTGCATTCGCCATGGAACGTCCCACCCACAATTCCAGCAATTCCACCCACTCCAGTCCCTCCACCCAATTCCCAGGACAATTCACCCGCTCCCTCTCCCTCTTCGCCCTCAAAGCCTTCCCCTACCTCTGCAAATCCCTCTCCCCCGGCACCGTCTCCCTCCACGGCCGCTTCCCCCAAATCCAGGTGGCGTTGTCCCCCAGCAATGCCTACTCGAGGTGTCATGCGAGGAGGGTGTTGGATCGAGTGCTGCAGACGGAGGTGACGGGGAAGGGGATCGAGTTTTTGGGATTGTGTGGGAAGGAGGGTGTGGGGGGGGATGGGACTTGGGGGGTGGAGGAGGAGATGGATTTGGAGGGTGTTGGTGGTGGTAGTGGTGGTAGTGGAAGTGGAGGCAGTGGAGGGGCGATGCACAGTACTGGTGGATATCTGGGCAAAGCCACCAGCGGCGCCACAGCCTCCATGATGCTCCGCAACGAAGCTGGAAAAGGCTCCTCTGCCGCAGCTGCCTATGCGTCTTCGCTCATCTTACCCAATACCTCCGCCGTTGCATCCCCTTCCTACGATGATCCAACCCAACGCACAAACGTGTCAAACGTCTCAAACGTCTCAAAAGGCACCAACGCCTCTCACATTCCACCCGCCGACACCCTCTCCCTCCTCCTCTCCCAATCCCTCTCCGACCACGCCGATCCCTCCTCCTCCCTCGGCTTCCTCGCATGCACTCTCAACTCCACCAATCAGATCCTCCATCCTTGCATCATGGTGGCTCTCTTTCGAGATACTTCGCCTCATCTCGTCCAACGGAATGATTTGGACGGTACCATCTCCTACAACACCACCGCCAGCAATGGCAAATTGGCGCCCAACCCCTTCCCGAGATTCTACGCCGATGGCGCCGCCAAACCCGAAGCGGGAGAACTCATCACGGCCATTGCCGGGGGGGAAATGTACTTTGTCATTTCGGCGTTGGAACGGCTGTTGGCACCGAGGGGTTACAACGGTGGTGGTGGATTTGGACCGATTACGGCATTGCATGGAGGAGAGCCGGTGGGAAGAAAGGTCATGAATTGGTTGGGGAATGCTCCGCAGGATTTGGGGGAGAGGAGTGGTTTGGTGGATTTGGCTTTGAGGAGGGAGTGGAGGAGTTTGTTCCAGAGTGGTGGTGTTGGTGGTGTTGGTGAGATGGAGGAAGGATCCGCGGAAACGAGAAAGGTAGAAGCAGTTGCAGGTGATGATGGGGAAGAACCAGTGGTGGGCAATCGAAAAGGACTCATACATCGAGAGAAACTCCTGGCCAAACTCATGAGTTATGGGTTGAGTCACAACGAACGGCTGAATGCCGTCCTATCTCCTTGCATTGTCGTCAATGACCTCAATGTCAATGAGAAAAATGAGGAGGCTGGCCAACAACACAAGAAAGACGACGGAACCATCCTCATTCGACCCAATCCCAACACGCGTTTCTTCACCGATGACGTCCCCCACGGTCTGTGCATCTACCTCGGCCTCGCCGAACTCCTCGGATTCGATTTGGAAAGGGACATGCCACAAACGTTGTACGTGGTGAGGAGATTGCAACGATGGATGGGAAAAGAGTTTGTTCTTCCCGAGGTTCCCGAGGGCAGTGGTGGAAGTAGTGGAAGTAGTGGCAGTAGTGGCAGTAGTGGCAGTAGTGGAAGAAGTGGAAGAAGTGGAAGAAATGGTGATGCCAAACAGAGGATTGTCAGCGATGCCAAAGATCTTGCCGAGTCTTCGGCACCACAGGCGTTTGGAATCCAATCGGTTCAAGAATTGAGACAGTTTTTGAAATTAGATGTGTTTGGGGAAAGGCATCCGGAGAGGGCGGAGGAGAGATTGAGGAGGAGTGAGTTGGTGTCGAGGCTGTGATTTTAAGTTTGTCTCAAGTATTGTAAGTATGTGGTGTGGTGTGGTGTGGTGTGGTGTGGTGTGGTGTGGTGTGGTGCTGGGAGGTGTTGGTAGTTAGGCTGATTGGTGCTGAAATTGGGATGGGGCGAAATGGGCAATGGGTAATGGGAAGTGGACAACGGGCATTTCATTGAGCTACGAATACATGTATGAATATAAGAGAATGAAATGCTGCACCTGACTGGAAAGGGAAGAACAGATCACATTGAGTCTGCGCAACAAAATTAAGGGGTCGAATCAAATTGTCTTGGAGACAATTATTATGTAATACTTATTTGTGACAGTTGTTGCATTTACTATTTGTATTAAATTTGAATTTATGTGATCGTTGTTACTTCCAACATTGCAACTTTTTTTGAAAGTAAACGTGTCACTGCTTCGCAAAAGGAGCACGTCTTCCCGTTGTGATATTCATATATCCTGACTTACTTTTTAACACTCCAAAGCAATCAATGCAAGTGCGGTGTTGTATGAACAATTTGGTGCCTTCTTTGATTTTTGGCACAAAACATCAATCATCTCCAACTGAAACGGATCAACACCATATCCACCAGTTTCTCATACACCACTCCCGCTCGCCGTTTGCAACTCTCGCCCTCAAGAGCCACATGCACAAACGCTACCACAGTCTTGACACCCACAACCCTATCTCCAGCACCGATCCAAGATTTACCTCCATCCCAACTGCTGGAGGGATACACGAACGAGTCCAATGGACCCAAGACACCATCTAGAATCGGTTGTGACTCATATAATTGAAATAGCATTTCTTGCCAGAACCGTAGTAGGTTTCCACCGTCTATTTTTAGTACAATAGCTTGGTCGGTTGGTCTTTGGTACTTTATTCTACATGATATTGCAACAGCATTAAACATTTTAGACTTTAGCTATTCCACAAAATGACAAACTAAATTCTCCTACTATTATCTTGAAAGATATCAAGATGACGCACTTATCAATTTGAGATTTCCACTTTTTTATTTTTGAAACACCCCTTTTCACTAAACGCATAAATTGAGCATCCTAGCTCATGCTACACCCTTGCCTTGTTTAGCATATAGAATCAATTACGTCAATGGGAAATGGATCGACTCCATTTTGAACTAGTTTGTCATAAACAGCTCTTGCCTTTTGTTTACAAATCTCACCATCAATGGAATTAAATATGCATGCCTCCAAAGACCTGACACCATCTCCAAAATCTTGGGACCCGGCCATGAGCCACGATTTGCCTCCGTCCCAGCTATTGGAGGGGTACACATTGGAGTCGAGTGGGAGAGGGACTCCGTCCAAAATTCCCTGGGTCTCCCACTTGAATTGACAATTCTTGCCATTGCCATACGTTGCTTCTCCATTGGGAAGGATGGTCACCGTGCCATATTCAATGTAATCCTTACCGCCGAAAATGCCCACACTGTCAGAGGTAGAAGCAATGTAGTACGGTCCGCTCACTCCGTCTTCACCACGGAGGAGTATGGTGGTAAATGGATCCATGCCCCCGGCTCCGTCGGAATTCACAAGAGCTTGCTCGCTGTAAACCTTGCCAAACATGTCGCTGTAACAATTAGGCTCTTTGTTTGGGCTGCCGAACGTAGGGATAGTCGCAGCATCCCTTTCATCGTCAGAAGACTGGACCTGCTGGAACAACATTGCCGCAGGCCCGACGAAAAGGACCACGAAGAAAGCAGCCACGATCCTTGAGTTTTGTCTGTTTTTGGAAGAATCATTAGGCTCGTCATGACTGTTTACGCCATCTTCAGTTGCAGCTTTTTGAAATTGGTAGGAATCCATTGCTTACAAAGATTGTTTTTTGCAAATAAAAATGAAATGAGAGATTGAATAATAAGTAGAAAGTTGTTCTTTTATAGTGAAAAGTCTCCTGACAGGGTCAAATAGATAGAACTGAAAAATTATGATGACGGAATGTGCACAACACCACGGTGCACATGTTTTGAATGATTGAATCCTTCCTCGCATCTTTATGAATTTGAAATAGCACGATTCCACACCGGTTTGAACGCTTTGGAGCTGTTAAACAGTTCATGCACAACATAAAATGATAAAAAGTGGACTTTCCACTTTTACCCGCCTAAAATCTTTATCAGGCAGTTTAGTTGCCGTGTGCTCTATGTAGTAAATAGAGTGTCAAAAAGAGCTCGATAAATATCATGAAGTCATCGTTGGAATGCATGATAACTTCTATCGCTATTTCTAGATACTGACTGATCTGATCATGCATGGATGGTACTTATGGTGTTCTCATCACACAAAACAGATGCCAATTCTTGGTGTTTTAGTTGGGATTACAGTGGGAATTGCCAAATAATTTTATTCTTATTTTCCTGGTGTTTTTACTTCACGGCAGCATTGGCATGCAAAGCAAGCTACAGTAACCACTCTTTACAATTAGGAATTGGTCGAGAGAAATATGTATCTGATATTCCAGTCGAGGCCAGCAAGCAGCAAGCATCAAATAATTAATATCACTATGAAAGACGAAAGAATTTACTTTACAATTACATTGAAACATGAGTAGCTTTATTCCTGTAACATTTTCATTAGTTCTGTCCTAAAAAAGGTATTCTTATTGCAAATAAAGTTGACAGCCCAATCAAACTTCTAGCTTTCTAACATACGGGGCCCATTATGTCCAAAACGGGAATGGAATATAGCCTTTACGCACTCTTTGCAGACCTCACCCTTATTGAGACCAACCAGAACGAATGTCTAGAGACTGTCCCCAAAACCTCGAGCTCCAGTTCCAATCCACGTTTTGCCCCAGGATACACAGAAAAACTATTCAAAATATTTAAATCGTATTTTCATTTGTGACTGATGGAGCCTTTACTATTTTTGCATTAAATCCAAATTGATGCGAATGTCATTTTGGCTTTGATGATGTTTTGAAATAATAATATACATTTAACTCAATATTATTTGTCACTAACGATACTCGTCATGTGCAGATCTAACATTTTAGTAGGTTGAGATACAAATCATTTTACACACAAACAAAAATAATACTGAACAATCTTGGAAAAAAATTATTGTACAAACGAATGTCTCAACCGAAACATCCATATTCAGCACAAAGAATCAATCATGTCCAAAGGGAAAGGATCAACACCCCTTTCCACCAGTTTGTCATACACATCCCGTGCCCGTTCTTTGCAAACCTCACCCTCAAGAGCCACCAAAACAAACGCCTGTGCCGTCTTGACACCATCTCCAAAATCTTGAACTCCCGTCCCAATCCACGACTTCCCACCATCCCAACTATTGCAGGGATACACAAATGACTCGGGCGGTGCCCAGACGCCATCCAGACCGGACTCCCCTTCAAAATCAAAATGGCAATTGGTACCAGGGCCGTAGGTGGCTGTGGTGGCTTTGGTGGCCTCTCCATCGGTCACCGTCGTCACGGTACCAACTTCTAGGTATTCCTCTACATTGCCAAAAATGGCAACTGGAGAGTGGGTGGAAGCAATGTAGTACGGGGCGCGTTTGCCGTCTTCGCCGGGAAGAATTATAGTGGTGAATTGGTCTTGGCCACTGGATGCGGTGGAATCCACGATGGCTTGTTCGTCGTACACCTTGCCGAAGGCATCGTCGTAACAATTGCGCGCGATGTTTGGACTGCCGAGCAAAGGGAGGGTGGCAGCGTCTGTTTCAGTGTTGGAGGTGTTGGAGCGCTGAAACAAAATTGCTGCTGGACCGGAAAAGAGGACCACAAAGAAAGCAGCAACTAACTTTGAGTTTGGTTGGTTTTTGGAAGAATCATTGAGCACCTCCTTGTTTCCGGGGAGGTCATTATTATTTGTTACGGCTTTTTGATATTGGTAGGAACTCATTGTCAACAAATAATGAAATCTGGTTAGCACAATAATTATTAGAATAGGATGAAAAATGTATCCGGGCAACTATCTAAGTATTTATGAGTCAATGTCCAACAAAAACTGACAAGTCAAACTCAAACATCTCTTCTACAATAATATGGCAGATAACGGTGTTCCTTTGACACACTTAATAATACTCCTGTGTGTGTTCAGAATTTGAAATCCATCCGAACTGTATCTTATCAATGGTTGTTGACATCCACACACTTTTCATTTAGATCAGTCAGGATCACATCAACCATCAATAAACTTCACAGCCAACAACGTCTTAGACACAGCTCGCTCTCCACGAATAACAACCCCCCCCGCGTCGTTCTAACAGCATCGACCTTCCAATTCCAACAACAACATCGGATCTGCCCAGCGTTTCTGAAGGCGCGTGCTCGTTGCTCCGTTTGCCTCGATTTCCGTCGCCACCGAAGAAAATCTCATTGTCGACGTCAATCCCAGCCGCCAGCCAACTTCAAAAACTTTTGGAATCTGGAATCCTATCGATCTGCAGTCGACTAACACCACACTTGAACAAAGTTAAAGAATTCCTTCAAGTCAAAATTCCTTTTGAACCCAGTCAGCTCTTTTTGGGAAAATATTCTCGACCGCGCCAAGTTTTTCGACATCTTTGCTTCCAATTTAGCGACTCGAAGATTTCAAAAATATAACCTTTCTCAGACCGCTCCACCTAACAAAATACACCAACAAGAACTATTGGCCATTGATCAGGCCAGGAAGAACTTACATTTCCAACACTACGCGCCAAACTCCATTTCCAAACTTCGTACTACGGTCTACCAGCACCTACAGCAGGAGGAAACGATTTTTCAGCTCTGTGTAGCGCACCCTATTACATCTACGCGAGCGCGCATTTCGCATACAGTCAGCAACACGTATGTCTACCTGCCATCATCCAATCTTCATCTCAATGCATATCAACATGCCAACAACCCACCCCATCAAAGCACCACTAGGTAACCAAGCATCGGCGAAACGAAACCAACACCTAGCTCCCTTGCCAACGATTACACCAAAACATATATATTCTCTTTCACTCCATTTTAATGTACATCAATCTCTATCATTCATAATTATCAAATTATTCATTAATCTTCTCATAATCTCCACTTTGGTTCAAGCCGAAGCAACAACACCAATGAACACAGATATTTTTCCAGAAAAACTTCTGAATCGATTCCTCACCGACGAAAAGATGCCAAACACAGCAGGTACTCGAGCAGCCACCACCGCAGCGGCGCGTGCAGCAAAAGAGAAGGCGGATCAAGCGAAAGAAAAGGCGGAGCAGGCAAAAGCGGCCAAGGCCATCTTCGAGGCTGAGCGTGCAGCGGCGAAGAAAAGGGCGGAGGAAAAGGCGGCAGCAGAAAAGGAAGCAGCGGAGAAAGCAGCGGCGGAGGCTGCTGCAGCTCGTGCAAATGGTGGTGTTGGTGTCAACGGAGTTGACGGAATTCAGGATCTCACGGGAACCGAGGAAACCAACGAGGCCATCAACGCGATCAACAGTGCTGGCACTCTTGTCTCTCCTGGTGGAACTACTGCGATGGACGAATCTGGTGATCAAGGTGGAGGGGATGGAGAAGATGGTTCGGACTCCCCAGCGAAGAAGAAGCCCAAGGCTAGCAACGAGAAACCATCCTCTGGTGACTCGGGCGAAGGCAAGAAACGTGATCGTGGCGGTGGTTCTATTCTTAAGAAGCCGTCCATCAAACTGGCCGATGCCAAGAAGAAGGAGTATGCATGGCCTCGCATCATCTGGGAAGGAAGGATCAAACTAACCTCCCCAGATAAGCACGAAGAGTTTCTTGAGGCCATCAAGGAGCTCATGGTGAATCTACACCACATCGACCCAGAACTGGTGTTTGAGCCGATCGTGCCAACTTCTAAGAACCCATCGATCAAAGTCAAGCGAGAGATTCCAAAGAACTTCACCATGTTGACTGAGTATTTCTTCATCGAAGGAGGCAGCAATGCCTTTGAACCCAAGCGCAACCGGAATAAGAAAAAAGGTGGCAAGTCCAGGAAAGAGCCCGGCTTCAATGACCCTCAAGTAAACTTCTACTTTGCGGTGTCAAGCCAAGCTGCACCAGTGCTATTGTGCGAGCGAGTTGGGCATGAATGGCGACGTCTGGGAGGAAAACTGATCAAAGTCAGGGACCTCCAGTGCTTCAACTCCCTCACTCCATGGATGTTCTTCTTCCTTTTTAACTACATCAAATCCTTGGTTCTTCAAGAGGAACTTACCAAGATTTTGGAGGAGGCGCATCAACTTCTAATAGCTGATAACAAAGTCAAGGAGGAAGATATCGAGCGACCCATGCCTCAGGTGTCATTCCGCCGTAATGTTCCTCGTCTCCCTGGTGTGGATACGTCACATTACAGCAAATATACTGAAGAAATGCAAGCTGGGAGACGTGTCCTTCACCTAGAGGTCGACAAGGAGGATGAAGAGTTCACCAATCAACTTGTGGAGAAAGCCAAGGCGGAGGATCTCTTCAAGAACATATGGGGTCCGTGGGCTCATCCCACTAAACCTTTGGACTTGAGCTCTTCTAAGGATGAGATCTCAAGACTCACCAAGATTTCTCAACGCCATACTAACTACCATGTTAGTATGACTTCAGCTCAACTGATAGGACTTGTGGACATCGACTACGAGCTGATTCTTCCACCTCCAGCCGACCACCCAAACCAAAGGCTTCAAACTACTTTACGTGCCTTACTCTACTCTTTCATTAAGCTCGATGATCACTCCCGTCTCTTCGCAGAACTCCACCAAGCAAAGGCAAGTACTCCCGTGGAGGCAGTGTTCCCCAACACGAAAGAAGCTGAGGATCTGGTGTGCCTTTTCAACAAAAATTCTGGAGCCTTCATCAAGTTCACCTTGCAGGAGGAAGGGTTTTCGGATCAATTCATTGAAGAGATACTCAAAAACTGCGTCTGCCAAGAAACTCGAAACATTGCCCACAAGTGTGTCTGGGGTACCAACCCCCGCTCCATCACTACTCCCGACGAACAGGAAGAGGAGGATGAACAGGCAACATTGGAGAATCAAAAATGGTATAATGACTGCTGTGGGAAGATCCAGATCAAAGGCATGAGAAAAGAAAAAACTAAGAACTACACTGCTGCGGAATGTCTTTTCAACCTCGACGGTGAACGCTCCGTCAGGACCATTCATGAGAAGAATGACCGCAAGCATAGCAAGGAGGATGACCTCGAACCTGGTGAGGTGATTTCAATCACCAGCTCGATGATATCCGACATGTCTGACGAGGAGAAGAATGAGTTCATCCGAAACACTCTGAAAAAGAATGGTATCTCCTCCAAGGGCAAGGGCTCCCAACCCAATTCCAGCGTTCGTAGCAATACAGGTGAGGATGATCAGTCTGACGTGGATGCTGAGTCTCACGATGAAAGTGAGGACTCCCAGAAAGCACCGGATTCTAAACGAGATAGTCAGAATGGCTCCCGACCCGGCGCTAGCGGATAGTCGGGACCAGCTACCCCTCTGAACCCACCAGAGGGGCACAGCGTCGAAAGCGAAAAAGAAGTGGGCGGGGAGGGGGCAATGATTCCAGATCCAAGAGGAATCAACAACGGGCAGCGGCATTTCGAACTAGAAATGAAACTTCTCGTCTTATCAAAAGATTATCTACATTTGGACATACACAATTCATAAAGCAACGGGGACGATTAAATGTGATCAAACATAATAAAGTGATGGAGGTGTTAGAGCGACGGGCGACGAGGTCATGGGATGGTGATAAGGAAGACTTGGCGGATGAGAAACTGGTGGAGGAGGCTATGGCAGAGGATGAGACGGTTGGTACTGAAGCTGAAACGGAGTCCGAGGATGAATTGGAGCCACTCACGGAGTTGGAGGTTCGACGGCTAGCACGGGAGGAAGGCATTGCAGAAGTGCTTCTGTCCACACATGGTTCACTGCCGTCAGAGAAGGGTGATGGAATAACGCGAGTGATTTACGAGAATGTTAATAACTTGAACAATCGGCTGAGTAATAATGAGAAACTCGAAAAATTGCGGCAACTCAATCATGATCTAGAGGTGGACATTGTTTTAATGAATGAGATTGGGATCAACTTTCAAAATAAGCAAAATTCGAATGGACTGGGTCAGATGCTCAATGGAGGGGAGGTTCAAGTGCGAGCGATAGCAGGACAGAATGTGCATGAAAATATTGGCCGTCACCAACCTGGGGGCACGGGAATGGCAACGTTTGGTCCACTGCTGGATCAACTGGATGGTGAAGGATCAGGGAAGGATGAAACTGGTTTAGGTAGATGGGTGCATCAAAAGTTTGTGGGCAGTGATGGGTTTGTGACGAGGGTGGTGACAGCGTATGACCCCTGTCGGAGTGGTGGCAAGACTACAACTTACCAACAACACCGGCGGTACTTTGCCACCAAGGAGAAGGATCTAACCTGCCCCAGGGCTCGATTTCAAGCAGATTTGATCAAGCAGCTCACCACATGGAGGGAGGCTGGTGACAGATTGATTGTTGCGTTGGATGCCAATGAACACATCTACACGGGCAAACTCGGGAAAGAATTGACGGACTCAGATGGGCTTGCTATGGTTGAAGCAGTGGGGTATTTTACTGGTGATGACTTAGGTGCCACATACTTTCGTGGCTCCAGGCCAATTGACGGTGTGTGGTGCACTTCAGATGTGGAGATAGAGAATGCCTGTGTCATGCCAGTTGGGTTTGGTGTAGGGGACCACCGTTTATTCATCATCGACTTCAGAACTCAGTCACTTGTTGGTAGCCATCCTCCCAAGATTGTTCGTCCTCCGTCCCGCCGTCTGACTACTCTCAACAAACAGGCTGTGAGCAAATATGTGGAAAAACTGACAACACTCCTCACCCAGCACCGAGTGGAAGCAAGACTTCGGAAAATTGAAAAAATGAAGATGCCAAGGAGAAAGGTCAAGAGGACGATGGATCGGTTGGACCAACAGCGCAAAGACTTTATGCTCCACGCCGAGAAAAAGTGCAGGAAGTTTCGGTCTGGCCGAATTCCCTTCTCTCCTGAAGCTGCTCTCTGGATTCGGCGTTGCCAAGTTTATCGATCCCTTTTGAGGTGGCACGCTGGCAAGATTCGTAATAGAGGCAACCTTAAGCGAGCTGCGCGCCGCTGCAAAATTGAGAATCCTCTTCAACTCTCAGTTGAAGAACTGAAACAAGGTTTGCTTGCCAGCAAAGCAAGGTGTCAGCACTACCTTCGCCATGGACAAAAGTATAGGAGAAAACATCTACTGCAATGTCTGGAACGGGCTAAGGAGAAGGAGGATGAGGCGGCTGAACGGGAAATTTTGGAAGTGATACGTTGGGAGAAGGATAGAAAGTTCTGGAGACGGCTCAACTTCACTCTTGGCAAGAAGCGTGGGCGTAGTGTATCGTCAGTGCAGGTTGAGGATGAAGATGGTTGCATTCGAACAGTGGACACGGAGGAAGAGGTTCTGGAGGAGATATGGGCAGAGGTGCATCGAAAACGCTTTCATTTGGCTGAGGAGGCGCCTATATGCCGAGGCAAACTTCGGGGTGATTTTGGTTACAATGCAATCTCTCCAACCGCACAGGCAATTCTGAATGGGACCTATGACTACCCTGAAGACTTCGATGAGGCGACGAAAGAACTAGCCCAAGAGTGTGCAAGGATCCGACTCACTGTGCCGAAGGACTCTGCTTCCGGCAAGGTTTCAACCAAGGAATGGAAGAAGAGGTGGAAGAAGGCAAAGGAAGCAACATCTTCTTCCGAATCAGGCCTTCACTTCAGTCATTATAAAGCTTGAGCCAAATCCACTCAAATCTCTCGCCTTCACGCTCTCTTCACGACTCTGGCCTTCAAAAAAGGTGTGGCATTGGATCGGTGGTCACGAGGGCTCTCGGTCATGCTGGAGAAGTTGTTTGGTGTGCGATTGGTTTCGAAACTTAGGGCCATCCTTCTGATGGAGGCGGATTTCAACTTGGCGAACAAGCTGATTTTTGGTACCAGGATGCTCGACAATGCAAGGAAGTATAAGCTGATGCCAGAGGAGGTGTTCAGTGAACGAGGTAGAATGGCAGATGATGGTACACTGGCCAAGCTCCTCTTCTTCGATATTGCTTGGCAACTCAGGATCCCGGCTGGTGTTGCATCCATCGATGCTGCAAATTGCTATGATCGAGTGGCTCATGCAATTGCAGCGTTAGTGTTTCAAGCATTTGGAGTTTCTGGTGAGGCAGCGACCACCATGCTGGAGGCCATCCAGAATATGAAGTTCTACTTGCGCACAGCCTTTGGAGACTCAAAGAACTTTGCAGGTGCCACGATAGAAATCAAAACTCAAGGTCTCTGTCAAGGGAATGGTGCAGCCCCGGCGAGCTGGGGAGTCATCACCATTACCATTCTCAATGCACATAAGCGCAAAGGTCACGGGGCTTCCTTCGTCACACCTATTTCAAATTTGAAGTTGGATCTGGCGGCAGTCATTTTTGTGGACGATAATGACATCCTCCACATGAATCTGGCCAAGGAAGAAACTCTTAGCGAGACTCATGAGGCTCTCCAACGCAGTGTGACCAGTTGGGGAAACCTTCTCATTGCTGCAGGGGGGGCCTTCAAGCCAGCCAAATGTTTCTTTTATCTAGTGGGCTTTGTATGGAATGAGGATGGAACTTGGTCCTACAGTGACTGCCACGAGGACGAGGCGTACCAGCTCGAGGTTCCACTCCCAGATGGATCCAGTGAATTGATTAGCCATGAATCAGTCCATACGGCAAAAGAGACTCTGGGAATCTTCACCTGCCCAACAGGAGATGGCTCAACAGCCTTGGAAGCCATGAGAACAAAGGCGCAGGAGTGGATCGATGGGGCCAAGAATGGCAAAATTCATCGCCGCCAACTCTGGTTTAGTGTGGACAAGATGTTCTGGCCGAAGGTGGGGTATGGGATCAGCTGCATTATTGAGCCTCTGGCCAAGCTGGAGACAGTCTTGAAGAACCAGCACTACCAACTACTCCCTCTGGGAGGCGTAGTGAGTTCAGCGAAGACAGGGATTCGGCAGCTGGACCGAGGGTTTTATGGTGCAGGGCTTCCTTGTGTTGCCACAGAGGTGACGGTCCAGGCTCTCAACAAACTTCTGATGCACTATGGAACCCGTTCAAGTGTGGGCCTCTTGATGCAGACCTCGATGGAGACACTCTTATTGGAGGTGGGGATGTCCTTCCAACCATTTGATCTGTCCTTCGAAACCTATGGTCCACTGGCAACTACTTCCTTTCTTAAATCAATCTGGGAGAAGGTGGATACCTTTGGATTCCAGCTCGTGTTGAATAATATCCCGCTTCGCTTCGCCAGGAAGAAGGATCAGTGGCTAATGAACATGTTTGTTCGACTTGGCTACAAAGGGAAGGAGCTTCAACAGCTGAACCGAGTGCGGATCCACCAACAGGTCGTGTTCTTATCCTGTCTCCTCGGTGCCAATGGAAAATCAATTCATCCACGGTATAAAACTATCCGTCGGTTGGAGGAGCAATGGTCTACCCTTCGCTTTCCTAATGAAGATCCAACTGAGGATGACTTTAGACTGTGGTTGGAAGCCTTGGATCAATTGGCACCTGGGGGTTGGGTGATGGACCGGCTGAAGGAATACGTCACGTCTCCTATTATGAGACAAGAGTGGTGGATCTGTGAAGATTCCAACCGAGTATTCTATGAGGGATCAGAGGGCAGTGCAGTCTTTGCACAAATGGAGCAAGTCAACAGGTACTGTGAGGTACGGTGTGAGGATAGGCGCCCAGTTGATGCCCTCTACTGCTCAATTCAATGGGTGGAAGAGGGTATCTTGATGGTGACTGGGCGGCAGGCCCCATGGAAACAGCTTGATCAACCTACTGACTTATGGGATGTACTGGAGGAGTGGGGACATGGATGGTTATGGAAGAATCTACGTTGGACAGGTGATGGGAAGTGGCTTGCATCAGCTATTCAGAATGAATCCCTTGTTGCCGTCACAGATGGATCTTTTATCAAGGAATTGTTTCCTGATCTCTGCTCCGCGGCCTTTGTTTTCGAGTGCAGGAACGGCTCAGGTCGGCTCGTTGGCTCATTCACTAATCATCTGACTGATGCGAATGCCTACCGAGGAGAGTTGCTAGGACTGATGGCGGTACACCTCATTCTGAAAGCCATCAATGTTCTTAAGCCGACCCTGTCAGGATCAGTGGACATTTATTCCGATTGCTTGGGGGCTTTGGACAGAGTTGAAAATTTGCCGCCGGGCAGGATTCCATCCCGGTGTCAACACTCGGACATTCTCAAGAATATCATGGTCAACTGCTCCGACCTCACCTTCACTCGCGTCTTCTCACATGTGGCAGCACATCAAGATGACCACACTGAATGGAGTCTTCTTTCTCGTCCTGCCCAGCTCAATAGTGCGTGTGATGCAGGGGCCAAACAAGCGATCTATGATACTTGTGCACGGCCAAAGAGTCCACGCCTATTTCCACTTGAACCAATTGCATTGATCGTGGAAAATGAGAAGATACACTCAGGAAATGGTGAGGTGATTCGCTTCGCGGCCAGCAAGCAACGGGCCAAGGCCTTCTTCGCAGAGTATGAACTTATGTCATCTTCGCAGTTTAAGGAAGTGGATTGGCAACACGTGCATCGAACTCTTCACCAAGTCCCTCGCCTGTTCCAGTTGTGGGCATGCAAGCAAGTCATGAAGATTGCAGGAACGATGCAATTTCTGTCCTACCAAGACAAGCGCTCACCTCTGTGCCCATGCTGTTGCAGTGCCGAGGAAACTACCCATCATGTGCTTTGTTGTCGAGAGGAGGGAAGAATGGAGGCTTTTGATAAGACGGTGGATCTGTTGGTGGATTGGATGGAGGAGAATGATACTGACCCAGGGTTGCAAGAGATTGTGGTGGACTTTCTTCTTGGGCGAGGAGGCGAGAGTATGGAGGATATCTGTCTTCAACAACATGACCGATACAGGAAACTGGGACGTTCGCAGGACAAAATCGGATGGGAATTCTTCCTCATGGGCATGGTGTCTAAAGAATTTCTGGTTATCCAAAAAGAATTTGCGACTGTAACGAGTGCGAGATGGAGCCCACAAAAATGGATGTCAGGCTTCATCGTCAAACTCCTTGAAATCTCGCATGGACAATGGATATACAGGAACACAGTGGTGCATGATAAAATTTCAGGTCTTTGGGCTACACATGAAAAGGAGGAATTGCAATTTGAAATTGAAAAGCAGCAGGAACTTGGAGCGGCTGGGCTGTTGAAGGAGGATCAGTATCTGGCAGAGGTTCGATTGGATGACTTGGAAACTACCTCGGGGGAAGATCAGGCATACTGGCTGGTGGCAATCAAGGCGGCTAGGAAAATGTATAAGCTTAAGGAACGACAGCGGAAACGTCGGCGAACACAGGGGACTGGGCGTTAGAAATCACGTGCTTTCATTTAACATTGCCTGCTCCACTCTGGAGTAGTATTAAAGACTCTGTCTTTAGTACCTGCCTGGTCTATTGACTTGGCGGAAGGAGAGCTAGCCCTCTCCTGTGGTTCCGACTGCAATGCTGTTACGTCCCTGAGGCTAATGCCATCAGACTCCGTTTTGGTTTGAACTGGTCTAGGTAGCGCTTTAACTTTTACCTAACTTATTATGTTGCTATGCTATGCTACATCAAGAGACTGATAGTCGTTGATTGCCTAATTGCTGATGTAAAAGTGACTAAAGCCGAAGAAAATGCAAAATGATGAATTTGAAATTGGCGTCTGGAATGAGAAGGATTTTAAATAATTTCAACTTACTTATGTGTAGATAAAAAACTGATTGCAGCTGCTGCATGAGTCGTGAGGGGCAGCTTAACCTCACATCCCAGCCACTAAGTTCTCACTAATTATGGGATCTCTAGTCACCAGTATCTACTAGACTGATAATGCCTACATTGGTAATTTCTTCAACATCCTAAATAATTAGATTACAAAAATTTTGCCAGCATACAAGGCACAACAACTATGGCCTACGCACAAGCCACGGCCTCAGGATGGTGGTTTGGAGGCGGCAGGGGCAGAGGCAGAGCAAGCAGAGGCGGGCTTCCAAGCCCAGTATAGCAATGACGGTGTCGACACAATCATTTCAGGGCAGAGAGCTCAAGGGTCACATCCTGGATGCAGGCATGTACAAGCAAGCAGAGATGTTTAAGAACACCATGGAGGAAATTTATGATTACATTTTATGGATGATAGAGCAGAGAAGCAATGCCACTTGGGCTTTCAAAGCTGAGAAGGCAGTGGAACTGAGAAATAAGCCAGTGAAGCCAGGGGAAGATGCAGACAACACCAACAAAGACATCTACAATGACAAGCGGAAGCTTTACTTGTGGAGGAAGGGACAGTATGCCAGCAATTTAACCAAAGCATATGGTTTAATCAAAGGCCAATCACACCAAACTTGGTAGCCAGCTTGAAAGCATTGCAGAATTGGAAGACCGCAGATGAGGATGTAGATGCCTTTGCCCTAATCAAGAGGATCAAGCACAGATGGTTTTTATTTTTGAGGAACAAAAGAACCTCACTGACTCCCTTACCTCCAGCATTCAGAATTTTCACAACTTCTTCCAGATGAAGTCCATGAGCAATGAGGCCTGTCTCACAAATTTCCAAGCCTACTATGAAATAGTGCATGAGATGGGGGGGAGGTTGGTGGGAATCCATTGCTCATCCAATACTTTTACAAAAAGGCTACAGGTACACCCACTGAGGTCACAGCTACTGTCACAGAAATCAAGAAGGAGGTGTGGGAGGACAATGCAACATCCATGCCCAAAGTTTCCCAGTCAGATGAAGTTACTAAGGAGGTACTAGATGTGGCATTTGACCAAGCTAAACAAGCCTATTTGGCTACCTAATTACTTAAGCAATCCCATCATGAATGACATGGAGACTTGATAGTTTATCTGCAAAAACAATTCACATTGGGGGTAAATGTTCTCCCAATGACAGTGAATGAGGTGTACAATCTTTTGATACATTGGAAGCCTACATGTGGAGGTGCTTGTGGCAGTCAAGCCCTGACTGAAAAGATTACCTTGACTACCAAGGAGGGGAAGGAAAAGAATAAAGCAAAAATCATGGAGAGTATGCAGTGCTACAAATGTGGAAAGTTTGAACACATGGCATGTGGATATGATGCAACAGAGGCCAAGGTTGCAGCCTACAAAAACACAAGTAAAAATCCTCAGCAACAATCTACAAATGCTACTGTGGAAAATTGAGCAGTGTCTCCACCTGAATCGGTCACAGTGGATGCAATGGGTTTGGCTGTCAGTAAACTGTCAGACACCAGGAGTGCGGTAGCTTTGAATGTGGGTAACAATCCGGGGCCCAGAACTGATCCCATTTGAAATTAGCATTGTCTGCAATGAGAAGGATTTCAACTTAGATAAAAATTATAAAAAAGCAGTGTTCATTTGCCTTTTGCAGCTGTATTTTTGCATTGTAAAAATGGTAAATACAGCAAGATCTGGATGATACTAAAAATAATAACAGCAATGCTGCAATGGTCTTTTTGCAAGAAAAGTGCCTCTCAGCAAAACATGTGTACTCAATATTCAATACAAACAATATTGATGATGCAAGCTAGGCACAGCTTAGGAATCAAGTCCCAGTCATTTCATTCCCCATCAATAAGCTTTGACATTTTCACATTTCACNGATTGAAATTAGCGGCTGGAATGAAGAAGAATTTCAACTTAGAGGCAGTGTTCAATTAAGTTCAATTGCCTTTCGCAGCAGTATATTATTTGCATTGCGAAAAATGGCAATACAGCAAGATCTGGATGATACTAAAAATATTAGTATTGTAGTAACAGCAATGCTGCAATGGTCTTTTCGCGAGAAAAGCGCCTCTCAACAAAACGTGTGTAAGTACAGGTAAGTACGTTACTCGATATTCAATACGAACAATATCAAAGATGAGAACTAGACACAAGTTAGGAATCAAGTCCCAATCATTTCATTCCCCATCAATAAGCTTTGACATTTTCACATTTCACTCAACACCAAATAATCCAGCCAATCTAGAATGGAACACAAAAAACATCAATTAATGACAGAGGAAAGCAACAGTCAAAATTGGTCACAAAAAATCAAAAGAAGAAACAAAGACTGCTTGCAGGCATACTTAGATATTGTGATCATATCAGGACAAGGGCAAAACAGTTTCCATGAGTTATTCTTCTCTGTAAA
>JALLOT010000490.1:0-19910 GCA_036939595.1 Thalassiosira livingstoniorum
TCAATTGAAAATATTACAAAAAATCGCTAAAAAATAGATGAAGTCGGGATCTCCCAGGTACTAGGTATTGTACTTACTTAGGGTGTTCCATAATAAGTACTTATTGTAGAAGTTCCACGTGCAAGAAGCAAGAACTAACTGCGCGCGTTCGTGTTTTTTCTTTTTTCGTTGTTTGCTGCCATTGCTCTGCTTTCAGTCTCTCGCGAGATTGAATGGCGACGCCGTCATCCTCAACAACAGCACAGCATACTTTTAAAGGTAAGCTCCAACCTGCTCCAACCCACTCCAACCTGCCTCATTTCCATCACTGGGACCAAGCTGGGACTGTGGCTTTCCAAAGTAAGTTGAAACTTGATCGCCTCTGCCGGCCGTCTGCCCACGAGGAAACTCAATTGAAGTCGACACCTGTGATAATATCTAATCCAGCGATTGTTTTGTTTCATCTCTCCTTTTTGATAGCCTCGGTATCGTGGGAGGAAGAACAAAGTGGGTCGAATTAGTACTGCAGCATTGTAGCAGCACCGAGCATTCACACGAGCAAGCTGCCATAGGTTTCCTCTATTTCCTCTCGTACCTCATACTTCCAAGAAAGATGAAATTGAAAATGGCCGCCATGTCGCTGCTTTATGCATGCTGCTCTTCTTCTGCCTCTGCGAGGGTCACTTCGGTGAGTACACTCATAAGCACTCATACCTACTCATGCTTTGCACTTCCTGCGGACTCCAGACATGTCTACTTCGTGCGAAAATTGAGGGGAATGCCTAGTTGGATTGGATCGACTTGATAAAATTATAGAAACCATGGGTCGATGTAATAGGCGCTGAAATTGGAAGGGGATCTGTGGGATCAGCTAAGATTTGTCGTTTTGAGAACAGAAAGGACACCAAATGTTTTAGAATTTTCAAGCTATTGAGAGTTGAGAAGCACTTGATGCCTGGCGAAGGATTGCTCTCTAAAATGTTCTAGAAAACAAGCCAGTTCGAGACTCAAATGTTCTTTAGTCTGCGGTTAAGGCTCACAATGCTGAACAACATTTACTTTGGCGAATGCGACAATTGAACTACTTGCCCCAATTTGGGAGGTTGGCTCAAAATTCAGCGAAAGCCCTTTTGCTTTGAAAATGAAAATGTTTCATCATTTGAGATTGTTGTTCATTGTGAGATCGAGATGATGAATTTATTCTTTCCCCGTCTGATCGATAGATGCAGACTAAAAAAGAAAGGCCCTGTCCTTTAAGCCAGTTGGACAACTTGGGTGAATTCTGATCGGTGACATGAAATGTCGAAGCATTTGTCAAGAAAAAGTTGGGAGCACCGTGTGATCCTACTTGCTTGTGTGAATTTCTTTGAACTTCTATTTTGTAAATTGGCAATGGTTTTGATTTCTTCCGCACTGTCGAGGCTCGTTTTACCATTATCGTTGGCAGACAAGAACCTCAGCTAAAATGATTCCCCTCTATTATGCGTCTGCCACATCTCATCAGGCATTCATCGCACGCACACATCAGAGACGTGCCGCTGTTGCTGCGTTCTCTCCATCGGCTTTCCTCTCCACTGACAATAAGTCTCCCCGCAACATTAATTCAGTCGATGCCAGTGAGGTAACACCCGGAGTCCTCCGCCGCCGCCGCGCTCGACACAATGTAGACTCTCTCATGGCACGAGCGCAGCAAGATCCACGATACAGTGATGGGGCACTTCACATGTCAACTACTGAGGCAGAAGCTGCGACTGACAACACAACCGAATCTGCACCTGCGAGTGGGAGTGATATCGAAAGCTTGTTTCCCAATAAGGGAAAGAATGTGTTGGATCTTCCTCCGCGAATGAGGTTTGCTCCTTCTCCCACTGGATCCCTCCATGTGGGTGGTGCCCGGACGGCGTTGTACAATTGGTTGGTGGCCAAAAAGGGTCAACTCGACTTTGGAAATGCTCCGCACGATGGGGGATTCGTTCTTCGTGTGGAGGATACGGATTTGGCCAGGTCTACAAAAGGTTTGTCGCGTCTTTCATTTTGTGTTCATTTTCGTCCAAAATTATTTGAACACCTACACTCTTGGTGATCGTGCACTGCATTATTTACTGCCTCCAGAAAGCGAGAACTCTGTGCTCGCCGACCTCAACTGGCTCGGTCTCATATGGGACGAAGGCCCCGACATGCCACTTGCCAAATATGGCCCCTACCGCCAATCGGAACGTTCCACCCTCTATTCCAAAATCGCACAACACCTCATCGACGAAGGGAAAGCCTACCCATGTTTCTGCACACCCGAGGAGCTCGATGCAATGAAAGCCAAAATGGAAGCAGAGGGAATCCCTCCTCGTTACGATGGAACTTGGCGTGATGCCGATCCGGAGGTAGTGGCCAAGAAAATCGCCGATGGTGAACCATTCACGGTACGTTTCAAGGTCCCACCCGGAGCACGGGTTGTTATCGAGGATGCAGTTCGTGGAACCGTGGCTTGGGACGCAGAGGCTACCGTGGGGGACTTTATTCTTCTTCGGTCGTCCGGTGTCCCAGTATACAACTTTTGTGTGGCGGTGGATGATGCCACGATGGGAATCACTACTGTCATTCGTGCGGAGGAGCATCTTACCAATACTCTTCGTCAGGGTTTGATTCTCGATGCTTTGGGTGCTCCTCGTCCTAGGTATGCTCACTGCTCTCTGATTCTTGGAGAAGACAAACAAAAACTGTCCAAACGACATGGAGCCACATCGTGCAATCAGTTTAGGTTGGATGGTTTTCTTCCAGATGCGATGATCAACTATTTGGCGTTGTTGGGATGGAATGACGGAACAGACAACGAAATTTTTACACGGGATGAGCTCATTGAAGCATTTGATATTGATAGAATTGTGAAGAGCCCTTCCGTGTTTGACATGGACAAACTGAAGTGGGTGAATTCTCAACATTTGAAACAGATGAGTGTGGAGGATATTCTGGGACTTGTGCAGGAGCAAATGGAATTCATGAATTTAATCAGGGAGGAAGCAGATGAGAATAAGGCTCGGGATTTCGTATTTGCAGCAACGGCATTGGCCAAGCAGATGATGGAAACTTTGCAAGATGCTGCAACAAATGCAAAAACTGTTTTGGGTTACAACTTGCCAGCATCATTTGCCGATCTTGAAGATGGATCTGAAGCAAAGGAAATGGTGGAAGAAGGAAACTTCTACAGCATCTCTATGAAAATCCTTGAGATGCACCAGAATGGAGAGTTCCCTACCCCTGACGCTGACAATTTGCTTGCTGCATATGTAGATGAATCAAACAAGGCAATTGTCGAAGACACAGTCATCGGTGGAAAGGAGGGGTCATATCCTCAGGCATACAAATCTACGATGAAATCCATTGCAAAGGAAATGAAAGTCAAGGGAAAGGGATTATTTCACCCTGTGAGGTTGGCCCTAACTGGAGAAATGAGTGGGCAAGACGTGACAAAGCAGCTCTCTCTCTTGGCAATGGCCGTTGGTGACGATTCTGTTGTCAATGCTGAATCTGTTGACATTGTTCCATTCGAAACCCGAATGGAAAGGCTCAAGAGTTTCTGCGAGACCATCCCTGAGGAGTTTCGAGTATCTAAAAGTGCAGCGAGCAAAGACACCACATCGAAGTCATCAGAGTCCTCTGACCAGAGTGAGAAATCAAAACCAGCAGTTGCAGAAGCTGTGGCTTCTGCAGAAGCTAAAGCCGCAGATCCACTCGAAGGCTATGATGGCCCTCCGATCACTTCGCTCGACATTAGAGTTGGACGCATCAATAAAGTATGGGTTCACGAAGACGCGGACAAACTATTCTGTGAAGAAATTGATGTAGGTGAAGAGGAGCCCAGATTGATTGCATCAGGTCTACGCCCATACATGTCTGCAGAAGACTTGGAAGGACGCATGGTGCTTGTCTTGTGCAATCTGAAGGCACGAAAACTTGCTGGATTCCCAAGTCATGGTATGGTTCTTTGCGCATCGAATGAAGATCATACGGAAGTGAAACTGGTGAGTGTTCCAGTAGAGGCTAAGATTGGGGAGCGTGTTACAGTACCTGGGTTTGACTTTGAGGGGGAAGAAGGCCAACCATTTGCGGAGAATAAACTGGGGAAGAAAAAGGCATTTGAAAAGCTAGCGCCATTCCTAAAAACGAGTGAATATGGGGTGCCTGAATTTGCTGGACGGCCACTTCTGACTAGTGCTGGTGTCTGCACAAGCCCTATTGCTAAAGGGTCAGTGTCTTAATCTACATAAAATGGCTTCGTAGTTTGTTAAAATTATCCTCTACACAACAAGATCAAAAGTATTCGAATTCGTTTTTTACGACTGCAAACTTAAACGATTGCCTAACTTCAACTACTGAACGCACAACCCGGATGGGAAATCTGAAACCTCAATAAAAATTTGCCAGATGGAAGACTTTGTAAAGGGATTCAACTTTGCGAAAAACCTCTGGCAGCCAAGCACATGAAATTTGATCAAAATGTGAACGCTAAGAAAAGGGAAGCAGGCCAATTCAATTATGGGCAGGCAAGAGAGGGTCTAGCGGATTTCTTGTGAAAAAATGGTAGGAGCAGGAAAAGCAGCAGTAAGAGCACCAAGAAACCATTAAGGATTAAGAAAATGATAGGGCGACGGAGTTATTGATTGGTACTTTTACTTCATGCATTTGAAGACGAAGAGAGAGATTCTTGATCGAGTCTTGTGTGTGACTTGCTCAGGTGTATTGAATTTGTTGAAGATCAACATTACACAGGATCCTGAAACAACAAAAGAATGAATGCAGACGGAATATCTTACATTGGTTCTCTTCTTCTATTCGACGTTGGCAGACGAAATGGACAGCACAAAGAAATGAACAGGGATGAAATTCACGTTGAAAGGATGTTGCAAAAACATCAATTCTGAAATTCAGCATTTATTTATTGAAGGTCATGGCACATTTGCAGCAATAATGCATAGAGATAGAACGGCATAAGGATTCATATGCATTGCCATCTTGATTTCAACTGTAGATCCATTGCACCAAACTCCACACACAAATATCCCAAAGAAGTAGCACCAATGACAACCAATGAGCTCTTATTTCCTGTTCCTCACTTTCTCATTTGTCTGTAATGTTTTTGTTTTGCAATTTCAATTTCAATTTCAATGTAAATTTCAATGTAAATTTCAATGTAAATTTCAACGTTGAATTAAGAATGAAAGCAGCAGCCACATTGTTTGGTGTAAACAAAAATTGACACAGTATGTAACCACTCTGGCATAAGTGCAGTGCACAAAAGTAAAAAAAATGATTGTTGGGACACAAAACCTCGAGTGCAGGTCCGGAGGACAGTTTGAGAGGTTCTGAGTCCCAACAATTGAAAAGTTTTTATATGTGTATACATGCATGGATGCCAGTTGGGGTTGAATTTGTGTCTGTACTAAAAATGGCATTGACTACCTACTGATGATGACTCATTGAAAAATGTAATTGTTTTCAATTGTGCAACAAAAAGTGGATCAAAGTTTCTGTTTTCATTCTTGATGATGTCTAACAGTTCAGCTTTAGTGATCATAACTGTTTTTGAGCACCAATCAATATCTATTATTGAATACTGCCTCAAAACATGATTTCTCCTACAAATCTTTGCAATGATGGAAAAGTATTACCAATTTAAATTATTCAGAAGTTATTTTTATGTCTTGTGTCCCATTGCATGTGTCAAGCTCAAGTTTTGTGTGTCAATGCACACATGCAGACACATCTATTATAGATGATGTAATGATTGATGGTTCTGATGCAAAAATAGCAGAAAGTTGATGGGTTGGCAAAAAATTCACCCCAATCAAAATTGGTCCTGAAGCTACCTTTGAAAATGAAGCATTTATGCCTTGAGAGGAATAGTGCTAAATTGACTCTTTTATGAACATGCAGTCCTGAATTGATTTTTGGTCCCTTCAGTGGCAGATGGCAGAGCTAAACCAGAATATACTCTGGTTTGGCATCATTGGTACAAAAGTGATGATCCTTGTATAAAACTAAAATATGCAGGTACTCAAAACAAAAATATCACACATGCTTTCTAAGCATATTGTTACCCTCAAGACTATGATTTATGTCAGCCTTGTGTTTTTTTGTAAGGATTTTTTGTGTGATATGACAAAGTTTTTTCATGTATTTAGATGCTTTTAGGGACAGACCATGGTAACCACAACACACCCACAATGGATGATTGTGGTGCAACCTTGTAGCATTTGTCACATAATCTTAATAAGAATAATAATGATTAAATAAGATTATCTTACATTTAAAACAAGCTAATGTTTAGTTATTTAGTTGGAACCACCATTGTTTGTGGCAAAAAAGGAAGAAACATCATGGTAAATGTTGAGATTGTTGACTTTGTGTTGGCAACATTATGTCAGCGAGCTTGAAAATGGGTGTTCATTGTTGCTCAGCAGCAGTGATGTCTGTATTTGTATCCATTTTTTGTGACAGATCTGAGCTTCTTCTAATGCAGACACAGCAAGTAGATGCATGTCAATGTCATCTATCACTGCTGCAACACTACAAATTGTCATCAACTCATTTTTGTAGTGCAGTGCAAAAATGTTGCCATCTGTACTTGGCTGTGTGTCAATGCGGCCTGGGTGGAACTGTGGGTGGGAGGGTTATGGATATTCCTTCCCTGGTAGCCCTTGACCCCGGGCATCAGGGGAAAAAACTAGTCACGTCTGCTGAAATGCCGGCTGCTGCCATGGTCACTAGACTACAGCTACGGCTATCAGTAAACAATTGTCATTGCTCAAACCCATGACATGACTAAGTTTAATGAGCTGTAGCTCAGCTATTGACTAAAATGCAGGCAGCACAAAAGACATACAGACAGGTAAGTTTAGTGGACTAAAAACCCACAGGCTTACCAATCTGGTCCATTTCAGTCAGCATAAATGGTTGGCACTTGGTCAGCAGGGTTTAAGGAAAAACATTTGTTGATTGGTAATTTGATGTTTCAACAATGACCAATAGAATTGGTTCTGGAAGCCATGGTCAAGCATGTCTAATTGTGAGACCTTTTCTTCATACCCATAGATACTCTAAACATACTGTTCTGTTTGTAGGGGCACAGCCAAAAAAGTATCATTTGAAAAAAAACACAATGGGGTTGAAAAATTAAGAAGATGGTTTTGTCATGGCATTTTTTGGCATAATTTGAGCCATTTCTGCTAAATTTACCCCCACAAAACTATACTAGTTTGAAGCTTTGAATGTAAACTTTAATATAACCATTAGTATTAATAGGTGTTTTAATGGGCAAGATTGGCGGTATGTAAAAAAAAATGCAGATTTTTTCCAAACTAGAATATAAAAAATATGGGACTCCTGAAGGGCTTATTTCCTTGAAACACTTGTCAGGGTCACAAGAGGCCACAGGACTGAACTTGATCCAGAAAATAGAAACGATTGAACACTGTAGAATTTTTGATATCAATTCTATATATGAATAAGAAGATATTGAAAAAAGATTACATGAAATTAATACAAACCTTATGAACAATTTTGGAAACTTAAAAGAAACTTGCTATATTTTATTACAGAATTAGTATAGTTTGCCAATGTTAAGTAGATGTTTTAAAAAGAGCTTGCTTTTCAAACTCTGTTGTAATTTAAAATTGTTAGGACTTATTGCCCATATGAACAACACCATGATTTTACTTGCGGTTTTCATACCTACTTTACTTCTTGCTTAAAAAAGCAACACAAAAATTATATGGGCAATTGATTTTATTCACTTTATTATCCAAGTCTATGCAAAGGCAGAAATCAATGCCATAAGAAGTTAATAACTCTACATAAATTAATTGCCACTACATCTGAGTCATCATCACATTTTTATTTATATCTGAAGTACTTTTGAATGGGAATAGGTATCATTGCTCTCCAAAATTAATAAGATAATGGCAAAAAGATATTGCAGGTTTGTCACAGGATCTTTTGGGGAGGATCTGTACCAATACTTAAGAAAGTACAATTGCATGACCTACAGATTCATATATGTACAATACTATACTTCCACATATGATCACAAAGCAGACATCATCATGAAACAGCTGTCAACACAACAAGATCCAAATCCCAAAACACAAGAAAGCTATCTTTTTATAGGCCTGAGGTTTAGTATTATTTATTATTTTATTAATTTTTAAATGTTTGTATCAAACTAAATTTCAGTAAAAGATCCTCTGTTGATTTATGATGGATATTTTTGAGATTAGATAGTAGCCGAAAAGTACTTATTCTAATATTTGAAAAAACTTGGAGCCTGTGGCACTCTTTTAATGTATACCAATAAAAACATTTCTACTTTCATCTATATTAAGTAATTACTGTTGAATTTTGCACAGTGTTAGTCTAATTTGGATTTGACATGAACATCAGCCTGTCTCAAGCTAATATAAAACAATACTCTTCCAAAAAATATAACCACCAAATCTTACTTCCATCATATATTTTTTCAATTCTAAAAATGGATTTTTCAACAATTTCACATGAAAGTTTCAAACTTTGAATTTTAAGTTCACACCTGAGAATGCTGAAATATTCTCATTTTTGACATTTCAAACTACCAGCCTAGAATCTCTAGGTTTGGTGATAAAATCAAAGAATTGTCAACTATGATTCATCAATTTTTAACAAACTTACTATTGAAAGCACTTGTATTATTTTTAGTACCACATGAGTACCAACTGATAACTATTTTTGATTTTTTATATAACTGTGATGTTAAGTGGTCTAAAATAAAGCAAGCATGCTTTTACCATTATCAATTGTCAATTCAAAGCCAAAAAGTGGTAAAATATGTTTATCAACCATTCCAGTGCCTTTATGGACTAGATATCCAGTGAAATTTAATCATTATAATTGTATCAGTACTGAGCAATTGACCAATATAGGATGCTTTCTTAGTTCTTGGTGCTTAGATCCATGTATTTTATGATTAACAGTCCCTCAATATCAAATACAGGTATGATGCTTTTTGTTAGTACCTTCCAACACATAATGTATTTGACTCTGAAACAAGACTGTTCTTGTTCATATACACAATTTTTTAGTATGGAAGTGTTAACAATCATATCATTTTCTCTTAGTGTTGACTCAGATAGGGGACTTAAATGTTAATATCTAACAGTAATTAAATTCCACCTATTTCATTGACAAATGAGACCACTGCATATTGCTTGGACCCCTAATTAATATACATGTCATATATATGTACTATATTATGTAGATAGGTAGCAAATTTTAGTTTGCAAAAATTTGTTGAATATTGGCTGAGTAAGGTGGGGGTAAAGTACTGCTTACATGGTTGACAAACTCTGTAAGACTCACCAATATCAAGAGAAAAATAACTGGAGAAAGACTGGTGAAAATTCTCAAAAATGACAATTCCATGTGAAAAGGAAAAAGCATTCACAATTGTAATCCTGGAAAACTTCAATTAAAATCAGATTAATAATCCTCATTTTTTTGAATGGTTTGAGATGACCAAAATGGTCAAAATTTATCTGTATGTATTTTCTGAAAAATTTCCTCTTTCTTTGTTCTACAAATAATCCTTAAATGCCATGTTTACACTGATAAATACATTTTCTTGAGTGGGTCATTTTTAGGGTCACCATTTTGCCATAAAAAAGAATTAAAATATCCAAAATGAAATATATTCATTCAGTAAATAATAAAATTAATGGCTTCACATGTTGACATTTATAATGTCTTTTCCCATTCTAATATTTTTCTGATGATAACTAGCTCACACTCACAATGAGCATGCTTGTTGGTCAGCCAATAGCCAAAAAGAACCAACTCCAACAGCCAATTAAACAAAGCAATACAGCAACAAACAACAACAAAATATAATGATAAATAGGAAAATTGCTATTGTTCCATCCTCCCATCACGGAAATTACCAATGGACAGGGTCAGGCATAATGAAGTTCTTTGGTCGGCAAAGAAGAAGAAGAAGCTTGTCAGCTACAGGAACAAGATTTTCATGTTGGTTGAATTGATGAAGGATGCTTACACTGTCAATGTGCTTGACAGTTCCCAGCTACCAGATCTTTTGTTTGACCCTCCTATCATTCTTGTCCCCTGTCAACCCTGTTGCTTACAACACCATCATGCTCCTACCAACAACAAGATTCCCCTGTCTACCTAGCAATGACATTGTCCCTTTATGTTGACTTGGTCTTTGCTTGCATTCCCTATTGTACTGATGCTGCTGAAATGTTTTGCATTTCACAGCAGCATTGCATTGCTACAATATCTTGCATTGTCACCCTCGCACCATTGGTACACCCCTTTTTGTGGCTGTTGCTCTCTTGTTTTGTATTACCAAGCTCTCATTGATGCCACCAAACAAAATTTTAGTTTTTTAAAGCACCATCTGAAAAACCAACCATCCATTGTCACCATCCCTGATCCTTGTTTAAGTATCTTTGACAACAGGTGCATTGGCAAAATCACTTATGCTCTTTTCATGTCTGCAAGTTGATTGTTGTGTTCAACTTCTCATCTCAAGTGATGATGGGAACACTTCCAATTGACCTTGCAAAATATTTTTATTCTTCAATCATTTTTATTCCATTATATGGCATACAATTTAAAATTCCATGTGTAAGTACTGAGCACTCCACTACTGCCACTGCAAAACCTTCTTGTTTCTTTCCCAAAAATATTGCTTTTAATTGCTTGTCACCCTTGTCCCTTGGCTCTCATGCCAGAAATTACAAGACTTGGTCTGGTGATGCATGCAAGGCACATCATTCTTTATGTGATGCTCACAACACCTTCATAACCTTGAATCCCCCATGCCCATGTCATCAGTGCTCATTTGATTGATGCCACCACCATCATGTCACCATTGCAAACCCATAGTCCCCTCTTTGCATCAAAATCCAAGTGGCATATCTAATGATCCATGGGTGTTTATCAGGCTAATAAAGTATCTGTAACTCTAATTGGTCATAGGCAATGGCATGCATTTCTGATGGTTGTTAGGAAATGTCATTGCCAACAACCAATTCATATGCAAGGGAAGTGCCACAGCATTAAAGATGGTTTGTGGCTCTTTTGGTTGCTGGCTTCCATACATCATGTGGCCCGTAGCCAGAGTAACAAGCACAACTTTTCAATTGTTGGGGGATTTGTTCTTGGTTTCCTGTTTTCATACCTGTCTTTGTACTTATGTTGGGTAATACTACAACATAAAATAGTCAGTCTTTCAAAAGAAGCTTTGGTAAGTAGTAAGTAAAAGTAAATACTCATGAAGGAGCAAGTATGTGTACATTATGATTTATTTGTATTTTGAGTTGGTTTCAAATGAAAATGTACCCATCAGAATGTTTATCAATTCCAACCATCTTTAGTATTTCCTTAAGGGTGCTCTGGATTACTGGATACACAAGCAATTGAAAAGATTGCAAGAAAAGGCACAAATTAATCAAGGACCAGTGTCAAATTTGACCAAAGGGTTGGTAGGTTACTTTCTTTGAAGAAAATTTAGTCATGGGTGCCCATTTCACATTGCTGATATTGGTGTGGATTTGATTAAGGCTTGATACATGTACACAAACTGTTAAGTTTACTTGTGTGTAAAGGAAGTGATTTTTTAAACAATTTTGTGGGAATTTGCACAGTTGAAAGTGATTTAGCATTTGTAGTGGTTTCATCTGTTCTTGAACAACAATGATTATATAATTACAGCCATAGAAATCAACCCCAGTATCAGTTCTTCAGTAATCTATGAAGCCCTGACCAGAATCAAAACTGCCATGGGGTTGGCAATTACTTTCTTTTCAGTACCTTTTAGCTGGAGGTGACTGTTTCCCCTTTTTGGTCTTGATTAAACTCAAATTTTGCTAACAGTGCTTGTGTGTAAAATAATATTTTTTCAATAGAGATGTTGGTGTTTGTAATACTGGAAAATAGTCTAGAAGTGTTGTAAATTATTCGTCAAGAATGATCATACAAAAATCCATAGACATCAACCCCAAGACCAGCTACTTTTTTGTTGAGTTCCAAAAAACAAGTCAAGATATTTGCTTTGAAACCTAAGTTTTGATTTGTTAAAGCAAATTTTGCTCATTGTGATTGAGTGTGAAAACAGGGATTTTTCTGACAAAACAATTAATAGTAGAATAATGCGTCATCCAAGAATGATTTCATGGATATAATCATGACCAGAAACCCCAAAACCAGACGTTTTATTTCTTATTGCTACATTTCAAGAAAAAAGCATTGTTATGAATCTCTGAACATGTCAATTTTTCCAAGGGGTTAGTGAAAATACTTTAATTACAGTACCTTAAGCCCATAGATGGTTATTTCCTATTGTTGGTATTGGTGTCACTTTGATTAAGGCATAGTTTGTGAAAGCCATTTTTGTAAATAATTGTGCTTGGGTGTAAATAAAGAGGTTCTGCTGAAAATGATATGAGCAACTGTAATACTGGAAAATTGTTTGATAGTGGCTAAATTTGTTTTTCAAGAATGGTTGTTTATATGACCATAGACAGTAGCCTCAAGTCAAGTGCAGGTTTTGCTAATTTACAAAGCACAAATGAAGAAAATTGATGTTAATCTTTTACCAGTGTCAAATTTTTCAAGAGGCTGAAAAAAATCATCATTTCTTTGCAGTATCTTTAGCATTGGATTCCCCTTTTCTATTGCTCATTTGCTTCACCTTTGATTTATGCTTAGGTTTCAAAAAAATTGCTAATTTGAATATTTTTCTTGAAGAAAGTAGTTTGAAAATGAATGTGTTGGTAGTGATGACTCTGAAAAATAGTTTCATAATGAAAACTGCTCCCCAAACATGATACATCCATTGCCAAAGGCAAAAGCAACAACACCAGCAAATTTCATTCATTACCATAATTCAAGTGGTGAACATGATTATCTATTATTTACTACTTACAATTTTTCAAATGATTGGCTTTGCAGTACCCTTTGCTTAAAGTGATTTTGTTCCAAATTTAATCAAAGCTTACTTTGTGAAAAAATTTGTATATTTAGTTTAGTATTGAGAAAGTGAAGGTGTTGGTGTGTGTGTCACCATGGCAAATATTTTAATAGCGGTGATACTTCCAAGGCTGGTGCAATTTTTATTCATAGCTACAATGTAAATAAAGAATAATTTTGTATAAACTGTTGGCCTGACTCAAATTTTGTCAAAGACCTGGAACCTGTTTGTATAGAACAATATGAATTATTGTGCAAAAATACAATAATGCTACCAAAGATAATATTTGTCACAGATCTTTGCTACTAGCAGAAAAACCTGCCAAGGCTTAAGAGCATAACACGCAGTCAAAAATTGAATGTTTGTTTGTTTTTGTGCTAAAAATTGTAAATTGAATTGGAAAGAGAAAGAAATTTAGTCCTATTGCTTTTTGTTTATTGTACTTCCAATTCATAAGCACTTTTTGAAATAGTCACATCTGACATCTACATATCACTGCTAAACATATTATTACTGTAATGTATCATTTTAGCATCATAACCACAAAATTTATTGTGTTTTCATATTTGCATTGATCATTGCTGATGTCACACTAGAGTTATCTAATTTTTCATATCATAGATGTATAAATGTTTAATTTTATGCATAATATATATGGTCTAATGATAATGCACCACCAGTTACTTGTTGAATACTGAAACACATTATGTAACTATTTGTTACTTTGAAGACAAAAGTATTGAATTTATTTTCTAGCATAAAGAAATAGTTGCCACCAATTTGCAATATAAGCAGAAAACACTTTAGAAAATATGCATGGGTGTTCACTGTGCATATTCTTGTAGTAGTAATGTAAATTAATATTGTTTTACCTGACACAATACAGAGTTCATCAGTGCTTGATATAAATATTTGTGTAAACTTCCACAAAGGGTATAACTGGTTATTGTGCAGAATTAAGCATTAATAGCAGATAAAATGTTAATATTCAAAATAAAAGAGAATGTGTAATTTTAATTGGGCTATGTTGAAATCTGGTACTAGTACTCATTGGAAATAATGCTTAAATTTTAATTAAAAATCAGTTTTGGTTGAGCAAAAAAGTGCAAAACACTGTAACTAGTTCATCTGAAGTTTGTTCATCAAGATTTTTTGTACTCATTCTCACTTAGCCTCATGACTTTTGCTCTTCTTTTGATGTTATAATAGTTGGATTCTATTCTTGCTTAATTCCATGGGAATTTTTACATATGATCTAAGTAGAGGAACAAAACAAGCCAAACAGATTGTTTCAAATTTATCTTTCATGTCTTAGCATTGAATTGAATAGTTTGAATGCTTTTACAGACAGTTTGCTAGAAATATCCTGTTTTCAAGCATGAACTCATATTATGTTACCAATGTATTGTTTCAACCATGATTCATTAACTTTGTTGATGTTATATTTCTCAATAGTGCAAGTTTTACTAAAAAACAACAGTCACATGATTAACAAGATTTCACTTCAAAATAAGTAAAATTTGAAACAAAATCTTATACATCAATGATACAATCATGTAATTTTTTTGTAAAATATATCAACATTGAAAGTATTGAATGGAAGACAAAATGTGTTCTTTGTTTACTCATTATAAAAATGTCAAAAATAGTGTCTATAAAAAGTTGGATTCAACCTTAATTGTTTTCATTGTCAACATTTTGAATCTTAATCATGCCAGCATCCAATCCATTCTTTTACAGTAACAATAAACTAACTAGAACTCATTATTAAAAAATGTTTTTATTCAAATTGGATCTCATATGTTTGCTCATGGTGCCCCATTTTACATTTCTGCATATTTGCAAACTTTCACTGCCTCTTTTGCTTTGGCTGGAAAATATCTTCCTACTAACTAACTTAATTCAAGTAATGAAAGGAGCATTTATTTTCAAAAATTATTAAACAGTTACCATTCTAATCCTATGTGATTTTTTTCTAAAATACTTGCTAATCGAATCCAAAATTAGTGCATTAATATCTTTCAACAGAGAGTAAAACTGACTCAGAAATGAAGGGCCATTTTATTCCTTATCATTTTTTTCTGTCTGAAAATTAGTTTGGATTGTTGTGTTAGATTTCAAGAAATATAACAGCAGAATTAAATAAGTAAATAATGAAACTGAATAAACAAAAACATAATGAAAAAATGGAATTATCATTGATGCATGTCACCTTATTTTAAGTTTTTGGGTGTTGGTTGCAATGTGAGATGTGGGCCCCTTCCAAGCTCTGCTGTATTTGAGAGGAATTTCTCTTGTTTAGATGACACCTGCAATAATATTATTTTTGACAATGCAATTGCCATCAACAATTAAAAGATGCCATACTACTTATGTACTTAGGTACAATACTAATTCTTGGTCAGTGGTTACTATGCTAGGTTATTGTACTTGTTGATTGATTCTTTTGGCATTGACTAAGATAGAGAGCATGCATAAAAGGTTCTATCCAATCGCATTTTTTAGAGCTGGGAAAGAAGGGAGTGTGCGTTTTGTACAAGACATTGTTTTCAGCTACATAGCATTGCTCTTCGCTTCCTGCATGCTCGCGGCATGCTGTGTCAGCAGGGGTCTCAGCAAGACCCATTTAATATTAACGTGATATTTTTAGATCGAACAGGAGTATATTTTTTGAGTTCCGTGACTGCATGGCTTTTAAAAATCCATGATCCATTTTTAAAAGCTGAGTGTGATGTGACAAGTTTTCAAAGAAAAATGACAGTGAAATGTTTTATCATTCAATTTTCAGTAGTGGATTTATTTTTGCTGGAATTTTTTTTTATTCTGTTTTCAATTTGTTTTTTTCTTTCCAGAAGTATTGGATCACTATTATCTGGTACTTAACAATGCCTGGTCCTGGGCAGTTTTTGAGAAATTTGTTGAGGATGGATGATCAGTCCTAGAAAAAATCCGATCTCAAATGTTGAAAATACATAGCTTTCATTGTTCTTAGGACTCAACTACAGCTGTAATATTTTTTCTGAATTTATCAATTTGCATTTTTTTCATTTCAAATTTTTATTTTTTATGCTCATATTACATAAATAATTGCAGGACAAAAATCAAGAAAGAAATTATTATTTCTTTAGGACCAATAAATAGAGGTATTTCAATTCAAATTAAAATACACAAACAAGCAAATCAAACATGATAATTCTCTAGACTCTACTTAAGGAATGACATCATCTTTCAATTAAACTCAGGACTAGCATTTTTAAACTCATCCAGAACTCAGACCAAATCTTGAATCAGAAAGGCAGACAAAAACTCTTGAATGTCATGGTTTTGCTCTTGCAATCAATATTCATGACATTCAAGAGATTTTTGTCTGCATTTCTAATTTGAGAATGGCATTGCTTATTTTTGGGCAATGTGACTATGACTTTTCAGGGGAATTTTTTGAAAGTTCATTTGGGTCTCAGGAAAAATACCAAATAAAAAACAGGCAAAAAATCCGGAATGTCTTAGTTTTCTCCTCTGATCACAAAAGCATGACAATCAAGAATTTTCTCTTTGCTTTTTTGTATGAAAAGGCTAATTCAGGGTAATAGTTTCATGCTTAATCAGTACTGATGGCCACAGACTCAGTCCTCTGCACAGTATTAATTGATATTTCATAGTTCTGAGTCAGTACTGATGGCCACAGACTAAGTCCTTTTGTACATTTCTGTTTGAGACTGCATAGTCCTGAGTGAGTACTGAGTGCATCAGGTACAGTCCCTTTTGCCTTGCTGCTTGAGACTGTGTTGCCCTGCATCAGTACTGATAAATTCACTTTTAGTCCTATGTAAAGATTATTTATTATTTAGAGAATACGTAGTCCTTTGGTGGAGTACCATGACTGCAGGCACTGCATCTGTACAGATTTTGTAGAGACTGTGTAATCCTTTTGATGGGGAACAATATCACCAGGCACAACATCTGTATATTTTATGTATTGACTGCATAGTCTTTGATGGAGGACAATAACCACATGTGCTGTATATGTAAAGAATTTTGTATTGACTTGCATAGTCCTTTGATGGAGGACCATGACAGCAGGTGCTGCATCTGTCAAGATTATATAGAGACTACATAGTGATTTGATGGAGGACCATGACCTCAGGTGAAACATCTGTAAAGATTGTGTAGAGACTGCATAGTCCTTTTTATATGGAGCACCATGACCAAAGGTGCCATATCTGTACAGATTTTTTGTATGGACTGGAGAAATTAATGGAGGACTATGGTCACAGGTGCCACATCTTTATATTTTAGGTAATGAGTGCATAGTACTTTTGATGGAGAGCCATGGTCACAGATGCTGCATCTGTATTTTATGTATTGGCTGCATAGTCCTTTGATGGATTACAATGACTGCAGGTGCCACATCTAAGCAGATTTTTATTTATTGCGTAGTCCTTGGATGGAGGACCATGGCTGCAGGTGCTGCATCTGTAAAGATTTTGTATCCAATTCATAGTCCTTTGATGGAGAACAATGACTATAGGCTACATGTTTGTACAGATTGTGTATTGACTGCATAGTCCTTTTGATGGAGAACCATAACATCAGGTTTAGTCCTTTTGTACAGTACTGCTTAAAACTGTGTAGTACTGAGTCAGGACTGATGGCTGAAGGCACAGTCCTTTGTATAGTGCTGTTTGAGATTGCATAGTACTGAGTAAGGACTGATGTCTGCAGGCACAGTCATTTTATACAGTACTGCTTGAGATTGTGTAGTCCTGAGTCAGGACTGATTGATGCAGACACAGTCATTTGTACAGAACTACTTGAGATTACATAGTCCTGAGTCAGGACTGATGGACACAGACACAGTACTTTGTATGGTACTGCTTGAGAATATAATCCTGAGTCAGGGCTGATGACCACAGGTACAGTCCTTTGCAAACTACATAGTCGTGAATCAGGAATGATTACCTTATTCAAGGTCTTTTTTACAATACTGCTTTGAGAGTACGTAGTCTTTACTAGCTATGTCTATGTGCTACTCTTTTGTAGTATTTTCTGTTGTGGTTATGTTTTTCGAGAAGTTAATGTTTTATTTCAAAACATTGAGCCATAAAAAGCAAAGCTATGTATATAACAAGTGTTACCCATTATGGAGGGAGCATTTAGAATTTATATATGCTATCAAGATAGATCCAGAGGTAGCTTTTTACTTTTGGGTTCAAACTTTTGTTGTGTTTGATTGTAATCTTGGCCATTTTTTTTCATGCTGCACATCTGGCTCCAACCAAAACCATTGATGCTTCTGTTTTTCCATGTATATTTATGTGGTGGCTGTTTCCATGACTATTTGCTGCAATACAATAGAATGATCCATTGATGTTTATTGAAGCAATGTCAACAAAAGGTTTGGAGCTCAAGTAAAAAAGGACTTTCATACATCTTCAGTTGAAAAATTCAAATTCAAAAACAATATTGAGAACAATGCTTAAAGAAAGTGATACATCTATGTTCATGCTTTAGGCAGGTGGAAGCCTCTAAAGTACAAACATTGACATTATTTGAAATTTCATATTTGAAAAAAAAAATATTAAACCCATTGTTGCCATACAAATTCTTCTCATTATCTCTTTTGGGACAATGTTCCTCTCTTTTTATCCTTTTTTCTACAAAGATGTGATTTCAAAAAAGGAAAAACAAAGACCAGACCCTTAAAGAACTGATTTAGAAATTCTCAGATTTTATGGAATGAATTTTTATTCCAGTTCGTTCCATCAACAAACATTCCAAAAAGTGAAAATACATCCACAAAAACAAAAACACACATAAACTGGTCACTACTTACAGCAAAGAATGTTACTTTTTTTTTCGTTCATTACAAAGTAATAAGACTGGAGAAGCAGCAATTTTCACATGCAATATGTATGTAAGAAATTTGTCTCTCTGTGTTGCATTTACTAAAAATGGGCATTATGGTATTAGTAACTACCCCTTATTAATAGGAGTATATATTAAACCATAACATGACACTAATCTACCAGATTAGTAAGGGCAATCTCAGCAGCTATAATTGTACCAAGGAATTGCCCATGCTAGTCATCATCTCAAACTCTAATGAATGCATTTGACACCTACATAAGATGGACATTTGCTGTTGATACAACACCATATCTACAGCTGTTGTTGTCATTGAAGTCTTTGTTGATATAAGTCTTTGTTGATATGGTGTTGTAGCAATAGCAAATGGCCACCTCTGGAGGATGTTGGTGGCTGAATGTGTTCCTCATGGTCTCAAGGTAAAGTCTATGCTTGGTGAATTCTCAGTATTATGGCTCTCTCTGAAATCATCGTATGCCAATCCAGAAAATTTTCATCATGAAGTAATAGTTTTCTTAGTTACTCATAGAAAACAGGGTATGTGAGCACTTCTTTTAAGATACATAGTACCACAGAAGATACCACTCCATATCCAAGACTATTATTGTCTTGTTGTGAGGAATAAAAAATGAAAAAAAGTTTACTTACTCACAGATTGACTTTGATGATTTTTGTTTTTTGGCGGATGGATTTTTCAGCTTTTGGGATGTTTTTTTTCATCCAGAATGAGTTTAAATAAAAAAATACATCTAGATTGAACATTTTTTTCATCCAGAATGATTTTTCATTCAACAAACAATCCACTAAATTTGAAAATCCATCCACAACTACGCCACATGATGAAACTCTTCACTGTGAGATTTTGTGACAAAAAACAAATCATTCTCAAATTAAACAACTCTTAAAAACTTTCATGTCACTTAATTTATGTATTTTTCATAACATATGTGTAGAAAGAGCTATGGTGGGGACAATTTAACTGGGGATGAGATATAAATACGAGATTAGCGCGCTTTTTGTCGTAAACCAGATCTAACGCTTTTGATTCTTA
>JALLOT010000491.1:3248-19985 GCA_036939595.1 Thalassiosira livingstoniorum
CAAAGAATTGAGATGAATGATGTATTTGAAAATGCAAAAGCCAGAAAAACTATTTGGATTTGGACATGATTACAATGTAGCTCAAGTTCTCAAAAAACAAATGAAACTACTAAAGAAAGTTAACAAAGCAGAAAGTGGATAAAAATTAGCCATGGCTCAAAATAAGTTTAGTAGTAAATTGAGTAGCTACTGTATCTTTGACACTCATCAAAAGTCATTTCTTCTTTTAAGAGCATAAGAAATTGTACCAGAAAATGAATAGCTGGATGTGGATAGATAATTGATGTACAACAACATGATATGGATCTCAAAGCAACTAAGCGTAAAGACACTCTTGTTCTTTTGAGTGGAACATACATTCAAAAAGAGGAAAAGTTTCCTCATATGAAACCTGCTGTTGCCAATGGCCAATGTCCAAAGCCTCCTCTTTTTGAATATTTTCCAAAGGCTGAAGCAAAATGTAATGAGATTATGTTGGACCATCTGGATTATTTTGGTGTTGATTTGCTGAAAGAAGAAAATCAACAAAGAACATCATTCCAAATCTAATGGAAAAATAAAAATAAAACACTGATATTGAGTACAAGGAAACAGCCAAGCACAAATTTATCAAACACTATACTAATAACAATCATGCTTTGTCAACAGTCTTATGATGGATTCACCTTTTAGGCTTTAACTATCAATTAGAGGGATAATATACTATGTTGATGGGCATGAACATCCAAGCAAGTAGTACAGCTTCCATCAAAACACACACAATATTTCCACAGATGGATCCAAATCAGGAAAGATGAACTTGATGCACTCTAAGAAAGAAAAGATATTCTAATTCTAAAGAAAGGCTAGGCTTACAAGAGTGTCCATGGATAAGACATGGTTGAACACTTAGTGGATGATCATGACTGTCAGCAAACATTACTAAACCAAAGATACACATCATGTAGTGGAAAAATAGTGTTAGAAAAGAGGAAAGAAGCCACTTTATCTTTGGTCAGGACAAATAAATATTTAATCAATTTTCATTTTCCTGTAAACAATGGGTTGCCTTGGACTGCCAATGGTCAGCAGGTATTCTTACCTAAAACAGAGGGATTGGAATGGATTGTGTCTACAAAGCAACCAAGGGGGTTGGGTTTCAGTTTATAACTAATAAAAGATCAACCAGAAGAGGCACACAGAAATGAAAGATATGACTTACACACTACATGGGTTACAATGTGGTAGTCAAGGCATATGAGAGTTCATTTAAGAAAGACTTTACAGAGGCTATTCAAAAATGATTGAATGTGGATCAAACAAAGATCAGTGTTGAACTCACAGCAACACAGTTTTGTAGTTAGAGGATTATGTTGATTTTCTCTTCATTCTGATTAGAAACATGTTTGATTTTTCTTTTCAATACAATTCTAGCAGTGTCCAAGCAAAAAAGAGAATTGCTATATTAGATGCTTGCAAAGGGACAAAAGGTTTTGGAGGTACAAAACAATACAAGACTTACATTTCCTAATTTTAATAACAACAATATTTGGGACAATGTGAGCATATTTTGATGGTTCAAGCCGGAGTGGAGCAAGTATTAAATTATGAAAACAAAACTTACCATGAGAGGGGAAATTTGACATGAACCCTGATGATAAAAACTCCAAGTGGAATGGCTAATTCATTGAGCTCAATCCAAAAAATTCATGAAAATGAAAAATTCAAAATCTGAGCTTATGTCTAAAATTTTGGAAATGCAAAGAGGGAAAGAGTGAGGGAAGATGGCATTGGACACAAATTAAAATTTTCTATAAGACATAGTTACCAATGTCAATATTAATTTATTCTAATGGCATAACGCAAAACACATAATTCATCACCATTAACATAAGAACCTCTGCTGTCAGAATAGCACTGAAATAATAGACCTATGTTTTAGTCATGAATATTAATGTTTTGATGGTTTCTTAATAAAGTGATGACATAATAGAGTAAAACTAAGACTTATAACATCATATATGGCAATCAAGAATAATGACATCATTTCATTCCTCTCACATAGTACAAAAGATAAAATTCATCTACATTTTTTGCAAAAGAACCTTCATGTAAAATTTACCTAAAAATTTAAACCACATTGTCACTCACTGTTCTGTTGGTGTTGGTGTTTTATAGTTACTCAATAAAATGATGACCTGAATGAATGAAGAAAGACATCAAACATAATATGTATCATTATCAGAAATATCAATATCATTTTATTCCAATAAAAGGAAAAAACATATATTTCATTATCATTCAAAATAAGAATATTTCTATTAAATGTTCACTGAATTATAGACCTATGTTGATATTTGTGGACCTCAATTTTTTATGATTTCTCAATGAAGTGATGGTGATGACCCAAATAAATAAATCCAAGACTTGCAGCATCATATATATGATAATCAAGAATGACAATATAATTCCATAACTCTAGCATACTACAAAAGATAAAATTCATCTGCATTAGCACAAGAATTTTTATGTAATAATTACCTTACATTGTAGTACTAAATTTTTATTTATTATCTTGTGTATTTTTATTGTTATTCAATCAGATGATGGCCCAAATGAATGAAAATAAAGCTTAAAACACATTATAAATTATTATTAATAATATCAATATTACTTTATTCCAATAATATAATTAATAACATATAATTCATCATCATTTGAATAAGAACCTCTGTGACAAAATTGTGCTGAAATATATCTTTGTTTTTAGTCATGGACCATATTTTTTGATGGTTTCTCAATGAATTGATGACCCAAATTGAGTAAAACAAAGACATACAATGCCATATATGTGGTAAATAAGAATGGTGAATTATTTGTGTGTCTATGAAATGATGAAAAATAAAAAATCATCTACATTTTCATGAGAATCTTTAAATAAAAATTACCTCAAATTATGTTACATCATTATCGTCCATTGATCTGTGAGTGTTTTATAATTACTCAATGACATTTTTCTGTTTCCCCTCTCTCTCTGTTCTTTGTGCTTAATATGAGATGGATCTCAATCCATACTACTTATTTGATCATTTGATGACTACAAACTTTACATGGCACATCAATCCATTGTATTACTATTTGCTTCTGCCTTCTGCTGCTATAATCATAGCTCAAAGTTGAGAGTTCTTGCAAGATACACCACTGCAGTAGGGGGTGGCTGGGGTATGGAATCCCATTATTTTGAGATGATTCCCATGGAGCACTTTTTTCACCCTCTGCCTGCTGCCCTCATTTTGCATTTTCATATGGCACAAAAAACTCTGTTTTATCATTCAGCCTCCAAATCGACTTATTTCCTGCTGGAATAAAATTCCAAAATTGCTTTTTTCAATCCAATTAAAGTGCTGTTGCCCAGAACCAAGCAGTGCCCTGATCAATTACAATGCAATTTCTATTTGGTCAATGATGTCAGCAAAATTGGTATTCATGCAAACAGCTACTGAAAAGCTTTGTTTCTTTTGACTTAAGAACACTAGTTATAGTACATGCAATTGCAAGGAATAGTTGATCAATGTGGTGGTACGTGCCAAAACATGCCAGATTGCAACCCAAGGTTTCTGCTTAGTACTCACTACAATAAAACAGTTGAATGTTAGAAGCAAATGTGAGTATGACAATATTGGACATGCTCTTTACCATGGACCTGCCACCCTGACAACTGTAATAAGTTAGGTACAGGGTCAGCCTTCAAAAAAGCCCATTTTGGTGAATCCCATCAATAACAAGAAAACTGACAACAATGTGATGGTATGCAATGAAATCGCCTCATGATGCCAAGAAAAGATATCCCATGTGGATAACCTGAATATGAAATTTTTGGTTTGTCATCATATTGTGGTGCATACAACAAGGTAAGTGCGGTTGGTGTCTACCTATTTTTTGGGACATTTGATGGCACTAGATAAACCTATGATTATTGCTTAGAATACTAGTATTATTTGTGTGTACCATATAATGATATCAACTGCTGTTTTGTGACAAACTCTATCTTTACTTGAAACTGTAGACTCATTGCATTTCTACTAAAATGAATAAACAAGCTGAGCTACTGCAATGAATATCAGCTAAACAACACAGAATCCTCAACCTGCTGATGAAAAAAAACTCATGAAACAAAGGAACAAATGTTCACATATCATTCATTTTAGATTTAACAATTAGTAAAGTTTTCTTATAGCTTTCCTTTCTAAACTTACAATAGGGGCAATTGCACCTCAAAGAAATGGACAGTGAGACAGAGTGGACTTAGTAAAACAAAGCAAAAAAGTTTGATGGAAGAGAATTGCTGGCTTTGTTGGTTTGGGAGGATTCATCAACATGATTGTCAAGGTGGTTGAGATCATACTGATTGTCTAATTGAGGTGGTATTGTCTCTGTTGTTTACACTGTTGTCACAGTTTGCATTGCTGCCAGTCTCAGTGGACATTGGCAATGGAGATATTGAAAGGTAACTTGCAAAACATGGCAAAAATGGCAGTGATGTTGAGTCTCAATATTACAAGCAATTCAGATCCATCATGATTGGTCCATCACTTGCTGCAATGTGCCATTGTTTGCACCCAATCTTTTTGATAGAAGTCAATTAATCCAAGGTCCACCCCCAACAACCACCAAAAGGCATCCAAGCTGCCAAAGTTGCCAAACACAGACAAAGTCTGCCAATGCCTGACCACAAATGCTGCTTTTTGCTGTTCCTCCACATTGTGGCTTTGTACACAACAAAAAAAACAAGTTAGTACTGGATAGCTTGATATCAGCTTAAACATTGCAATTAAAATTTAAAAACTGTTGATTATGGGTGCTTAACTTGTCTCTTCCATCAGTCATAGCTGCCACTGCCAAGAAAGTGCTTGTTGTCACCTCACACCAGAGACCAGAGGCTGAATGACCAGTGCCTTCTACTGGTTTGTGACAAAATTATAAACCAAACACAATACTATCAAATAGTGGAGTGAATGAAGCAAAACATCAATTGTATATGAATCATACCTTTGTAAACCAGAGGGATGCAGAATATTGGTTCCGACTTAATCCCACCCTTTGAAAGCAAGTAAAAATAGTAATTAATCATTAGAAAACATTGTCACTATGTGGCAGCTTAGGTCAATGGGGCACATCACTGCCTCAAGAGCAACACTCACTGCCCAGAATAATTGAATGTCAGCTCTAGAACCATGGCTTTTGGCATTGTCAGATCAAGTGGATCTCATGGCCAAGTTCATTATTTCCTTTTAGTTCTGTTTGACGATATTGTTGCACCATGATGGTATTGCTTTTTCCTTTTGTCAGATTTGACTGTTGACAGCATGGTCAGCTGTAAAATACTATCTCCTAGGAAGGATGCAATTACTTTCTGTAAGGACCCACTAGAAATCATACTAGTTCCTAGTATGTAGAAATGTAACTTCAAGAATATTGATTTTTAGCTTATCAACATGCTAGAACTGTAGTCTACTCTTCACAGCAATACTAAACATGTAGTCAAATTGGCTGTGGCTCCAAAATTGATGGGATTCACCATTTCTTGTAGGTTGACCCTGCACCTAAACAATGGTTTATTGTTGCTTTGATGCTGCTCCCTGCTCTCATTAACAGACACTGCTGATTGTACTATGCTAGCATGGGACATGGGAGGCAAGAACAATGATAGTTATGAGTGTTTGTTTTAAAAATTTGTCAAAACAATTCTTCTGTTAACTCACTTGCTGTCACTTACCCATTTTGTTCATGCTCTATCCACCTACAGTTTCATGGCTCAAGTGACTTGCCCACCATGGTAATGGCACCATATATCAGCTTTTTAGATGATGAGCTGGACGCTCTGCATCACTTGACAATTCCAACTTCTACTTTATGTTACAGATTGATTTTAGCTCTTTTATCCCAACCCTCTATTCTAATGTATTTGATGAATTTTAGGTGCAGGAGAGTGGCAATGTTGTCACTGACAACAGGAACTTTAGCTTAGAGTGAGCTCAGTTGAATCTTGCATCTCAATTGTTGCAACTAAGATTTATTTCATTTGTTTCAAAAATTGACAGTGATGCCCTTCTCTCTGAAGTTTGGAGGGGGTGTGTATGACTTTAGACAATGTGTGTATATGGGCCATCAATATCTTTTTGCCTTGTGGTAAATGGTCTTAGTTTAGACACATGGTATTGCAAAGGGTTAGGTGAGATTCATTTTTCAGCTTCCCCAGGCAGACCAAGGGCACATTGCTCAGCACTAGGCTAAGACTTAATATAAAGTAGGATCACTGCTTGTACTGGGAATCCTGAGGCATCACCTGAAAAATACTTACTAGCAGAGAGGTTGCCTGATCCTGATCATCACCCCAGCTGATGTTCACAATAGCATCTCTGGCAAAGACTGAACTCTGCACAACTGAATGGATGTATGAGCAAAGTTGCCACAGAAGAGACTCTGAGGCCATGAGAGTCAGTACTTTATTTGTGCATCTGTAAAACTGAAACAAACAGAAAATATTAGTTGTGAAATTATAGGTAGTAAGTTCCATTCACTTACTCAAGGCTTTTGGGATTCAAACAAATTCATGTTTCATGGGTGCTGCTGCAAGAAGAGTTCTTTGACCATTGCATGAACACTTTCTTTCACCCAAGTTCAGCGTTACCTTGTGTTGCCATATATTGTGTTCCAAATAATATGTGCAATTGAAACACTAGATACAAAATTCACCTGATCTCTCTGGTCTTGAAGTAGAAATGAATTAATGTCAATGTCTGTCAGCATGCAATCATTCAAGATTTTTGTTTAAAAATATGAAAAATAATATGCTAGTACCACTATTGCCACTATGCTCTGACCATGATGTACACATTCTCTTTATACTTAGCTAGATGCAAGCTTAAGATTTTTGTGTCAATATGTATGACCACTATATGTTAAAATGATTGATGCTGAATGATGTAACAAGAATCAATGTACATAAAAAGTTTTAAGATATGGTAACATTCTTGAAGAATGTAGCTAGTAATATAATTATTATAGTAACTACCAACTGAAACCATACCTACTTTCAAAAACAAGAGAAACCCATTGAACTGCAAAAAAACCATATACTGACTAAATAATGATCTTGGTATGATGTCTATTTTTATGTGAACAGGTGTAAATAGATGTATTTTATTACTTTTGTTGGATGACAACATATTATTGGGAGCATGTAAACACTGGCACTAAAACTGGTGACAGCTTATGGACTGCCATACTTGAATGGTCATTGTCTTTAAAAATGACACATGAAATAACTAATTTAATAACTAATGGAATAACTATGACTGATATTTAGCTTTGTATTTGGTTCTTTGAAATCTAATGTGATACAAACTACTGTGTATGTGCTGGTACTCATCTGATTCTGCTGCTGCTGGGCTAGTTTTAAAGTTGTAGGTCAAAGTGTATGATCAAATGACCCCAAAATAACCTTCAAATGACTGTGACTGGAAATAAAATTTAAAGGAGACAGTACTAAAACATATATCAAATCAATCTATGTGATTATTATCTTGGCTCATAAATATTTCTTGAAAAAGCTATAAGCCTGCACTTTCCACCGTATTTCACTAGTGTTTTACTCTAATTAATTTTTTGTTAGTAGTTTTAGATCACAGTTCTCCAACAATAATAAAAAGCCATCTTTCTATTGAATCTTTTGGACATTTCAATTATGCTTTCATTCGCAGCAGTTAGGTTCATGGATTCGGATTTCCTTTTCCAAGTCTATCTGCAATGGGAATAAAATCATCCCCATCTCTCGGACTTGGCAAATCTCCCCGAATAACGTAAGCCAACGTGTCCACCACTTGACTTGCATCTTCACACACCGCCGATGCACTAGAGTTCACTTCTTTGAGCATGTGCGATATCTCCGGTGGATGGAGGGTAATTATTGATTTTCCCAACGCAGCAGCGTACCCTGCATCGAATGCCGCATTCCATTGACGATATTTTTCTCCGAATCGAACGACCACCACATCTGCATCTTTGATCAGCGTTTTCGTTCGTATGTTGTTCATGTTTGCCCCGATTTTGTCCCAGTTTGTTCGTTTTTCTTCCATTCCAAGTATTATTGCTCCGCAGTCGTCGCTATCTTCGTGGGAGGTGTTGGGGGAGGTGAGTTCTACTGGGAGATTTTTGGATTGGATCCCGTCGGCGATGACTTGACGCCAATCAGAATGGATTTCTCCCGAGAGGTACACATTCCATACTTTGGTGGGGGAAGAGGAAAAGGAAAAAGAACTAGTATATGCATAGCCGTTGCGCCGAAGTGGCGCCAGAAGAGCTTGTTTGATAATGGGGGATGCTGTGAAACGGATGATCATGGTGCGGTTGTGTTTATTTTTATTTTGGTTTTTGGTTTATTGGTGTGGGCAGTGCTTGTGCGTGGACAGTGCATGCGTGATGCGGGCAGAGGTGGCGCGGGCATGCAGTCATCAACCTTGCTTCTTGCTTGTAATAATAAGATAACTAATTTAAAAAATTAAGTATTGTACCATACAATATGGTACTATGGTAAGTACAATACTTCTTATGTTCATAGATAGAAGATGATGATGATGTTCATGCATGCTTGTGTTATTGTATTGTAGTACCTACAATACCATACTTTTACCATAATATTATTGTGCGTGCGCTTGCGTGAGTCAAGCCATGCATCATGAATGAAAGCCATCATCAACAATAAAAAAATCTTTTTGACATACTTACTATGGTAAGGTACTACCATATATTATGAGGTTGGTTTTATCCAAATTGCTCACTAGTGACTAGGAATATGAACTCTAATTTTGGAATTTTTGCAAATTTGGACAAATAAACCCTTTTTTTGCTCTTTTTAATGGTGTAATTTTTGACACCAGGAGAGTAAAAGTAAAGGGAATACAACTAAATTGCTAAACAATTTTGACAGTGAAATGGTGGATTATGGCAAGACTTGTTTATATTACATTGGAATCGGTAATCTCAAACTTCCAATCACCCCATATCCAACATTCAGAATTCCAATTGCTCTCTTTCAGTTTTTACTCTTTGTTCAAAATCAGACATCATGCAAATCTTTTTCAACTTTCCATGTATGAATAGTATGAAAATACTAGATTGTACACAAGGGTCACACGAAACATTTCACATGAGGAACATGCAAACAAAAATCAAGCACAATTATCATTGGAATTAACCAAACCACCACTCCCCTTTTGGAACAATATTTTTCAAACAAAAAAATGCAAATATTTTTTTCTGAACATTGTTCTCACTGTCAATTTGTCATATTGTGTAAAAAAACATCACACTTCCTCTTTTCATGGTTACCACCCTTTTACCACACATTGCTGATGTTCTCTTCTTTTTTCTCTAAAAAAAAAACTCTCTTTAGCTCAAAACAAAGTCAAGACCCACCACACAAAAGGCATGGAAAAAACACAACAAAGCTAGCATCAAAAATAATTTTTTCAAATTTTTGATCAAAATTTAAAATCAAAAATGGGACAAATGGGAAACCTCTACTACCATGCCCCTTACTCTTCATCTGCATCATTACAGAACTTATCTACATGCCAATGCCAACCGTGGTGCATACACAATTTGGTGACGGAAGGTCCATAGTACTTGTCATCATTGCCATTTTTATTTTGTTGATGTTGTCAACGATGCTGTCCCATTTTGGTGTTACTTTTGTCTATGTGTTATTTTGTGTTGATTTAATAACTGTCACAGCTGTTTGTTATTGCATCATTAGTTTACAGGTGATGCAGAATTAGCTTTCGTTGCAGCAGGGAAGTTCACTGGTTCAGTCAATTTGATGTTGACACAGCCTGCTGCCACCAATGATGATGTCACACCACTCTGTCTTACTACCCCAATCTGTGGTTTGGCTTTCCAGGCTGCATCTTCCTTCTCACCAATCAATGGTGCCCCAGTAGGTGCTGTCATTGCAGCTGAACAACTTGAGCAAGATGATGCTGTTCTAGGGGAGGAGAATGAAGATTGATCAGCAATGATGATCTGATGGATGAAGATGGTTCTGACAATGGAATGGTCAATGATGAGGCTACCAAAGCCATCCCAACTATTCCTGTATTCACTGTACAGACACCTGTCCCATCTTGTGCCTCAAAGCAACCTGTCCAGCCACAGTACCCATTCAAGGGTATTTGCATTAATCATGGCAAGTGGAGGCATCACAAGCCTGGTCCAGACAATGCTGACACTGAGGTATCAAGAGACCAAGTCTATTGCATGTACTGTAGCTCTATCAAAGGTTGCCAGCATAGGGAGTTGCATGTGTCCCAATGGACCTATTTGTTGCAATTGCTTGGCCAAGAAGGTGGATCAATACCACAAGATCTACTATGCAGCTAACTTTATTGTCAAGAACTACCATTCAAAGAGTGACAGTTTGAAGGAGAAGGATGAGTACCTGCTACAGTGCAAGAGAATGCAAAGCAAGTTGAGACTGCCCTGAGTGGGCAAGGTCATGGAGTGAACAAGAAGCTCATCTATCTGCTCCCTCAATTGCCCTGTAATATCCTGGATACTGGACCTGCTTCAATGGACATTGATGAGCATGTGATGCTATTTTTATATTCCTGGACAAAGATTCACAACATGGGTTCTGGTAACAGAAGAAGTTCCAGAAGTTAAGTGTCACCAACAGTCCAAGGCCACACAAGGGTGGTGTTGGTAGCAACATTTGATTGAAATCCTTGATCAATGCCTATGATTTGTTGTTTGAGTACTTGTGTACACAAAAACCTGCTGCTGATCCATTGTCCTCAAAGTTTGTAAGGGACTCTGTTAGATTTGATCTTTGTGGTGACTCAGATGAAGTCTGTCTCCCTCCATGGATGAGTTAACTCTCAGTGTACATACAGTGGTGCTAAGAGTGAGGGCACATTGTTACATTCAAGTCTCATGAGAAGGGTATATTGAATTCAAAAGCACTATGGAAGCTATGGACTGAGGTTTCAGCCTGAACAGCTGACCAAGCACCAATATTTGTTGTATTGATTTCATATTTCAAGACATACTGGAAGAAGAAATTCCCCAAGATGTGGATAAGATCCAAAGGGAGTGATACTGATACCTGCGATAAGTGCTTCAAGATGATAGAAACAATGTGTGTCAGCATGGCTAGAAAGAAGGAGCTGTTTGAGGATTTGAGTGAGAATGGCCAGATGAGGGAAGGAGCTTTTGAAGAATTGGTTGCAAAGAGCTTGAATTCAATCATCAAATCAAAGGAGCACTAAAGAGAGCTACTTGAGGGATACATCATGGAAGAAATTCATCATGATAACTCAAATGTGCCAATGGATGAGAGGGCACTTGTCCTGACTTTTGATATTGGACAAAATGTAAATTTACAGCATCTTGGTTCAGAACAGTGTGGTACTGCATATTATTATTATCTGAGTCCACTGACCAAGTATTTATTGGGGTTTGCAGACAATGTGACCAAAACAATAGATATGTTTGTGTGGGGTGAATGTGACAGTGGAAGAGGCATAACCAGATTGCATTATGTGCCTACCTGGTATTTGGAGGTAAGAATGGTGTTTCATTGTCTTTTCATTATATTCCTCCTAACAAATTCTTGCTTTTAGACTCGTGGCTGACTTGAACCAGACCCCACAATAGGCCACTTATCATTTGTGCAGATAATTGCACAGACCAAAACAAAAACAAGACTATCTTCCAATTTTGCCAGTTGCTTGTGGAGGCAGGGAGGGCAAAGGAGGTCAGTCTTATCATTCTTGTCAAAGATCATGCTAAACAAATTTGTGATTGCCTTTTTAACTTGGTGAAATATAGTTATCATTACAGCAATCTCTACTCAGAGGAGCAGCTTGATGCAACACTGAATGCCCATGAGCAAGTTCACATCCACAGAGTCATGCCTGATTGCTTCAGGAACTATGAGGAGTTTTTCAAGGGCTGTTACTTGGAGCCAGAGGGTACCTCAGTCTATCAACTCTTTACTTTTGGAAGTATGAGTGCAACAAAACCACCATGGGTGAATGGAGATGTAATTTGTAGCTGGAGACAAGAAGCCTGTTCCAATGATACCTGGTTGGAAGACAAGAAGGTCCACAACTAAGACAAGCCCTGATGAGTGGTTGAAGTACCTCATGGAGATACATGAGAGAAGTGCCATTATATAGGGAGCTGTAATTAGTGATCAAAAGTGCTGTGATATGTACTTCAAGTGGCTGCCTTTCATTCAAGATGAATTTGAACATGTCATTCGTCCTCTGCCAACTAATGCTCAAATTTCAAGGTACAAGAAGATGCAAGATGCAAAGAAGGAGATTTGAGAGAAGATTAAGCTTGAAAAGCTGAATGAGGGTGCAGTGAATGCTGAATTGGGCGAGCCTGTTGTTTTTGAGGGTGCAACTGATGATGGGATTACTGAGCTCAAGATTATGGACATGGTGCTGCAAGACAATGTCAATGGTGGTGGGATCTCTGAGAATGAGTTTGATAATTTGAACAACAATGACACTACTTTCGAAAGTGCTGATGATCATGATGTTATGACAGCTAATGATTAGGATGACCTGAAAAATAGTACTGCATCTAAGTTTTTTAGCTAAAAACCTAAAATTTTAACAAACACAAAAGTATTGGATTTGAAATTCCTCCAAGTGTAACTTTTTGTCCTCCTAAAATTGCAAGATGTTGCAAGCTCTAACTAGTGGTAGGAAAAAATCCGTTTTGAAAATAAATGGGTTTTGAATTTTGTTTACGCGTAATGACTATGGAGAAAAATTCAAAACACTTCAAGAATGCGTTTGGAATTGACACACGTTTGGGGTATAAATTTTTCTTTTCTTTTCGGCATTCCACTAATTCCTACGTAGAATAATACGGGATTTTTCTATTAATGGTTCCTAACCCATTTGATCCGACCAGTAGCTAAGTATCTAGGTAGCATAAGATCATAAGAAAAAAAATGCTTAAAAAAGGTGGTCCACAATGTTGCATGGTAAATATCTTTAGGTTGCTAACATGGTTCAATAGTGTTTCATGACTCAAAAAGTGGGCAATTTGGATCGAGCCAGCCTCATAAGTATACAATACCATAGTATCATATCTTACAACTTACATATAACACCAAAACATAAAAATGAAAGAGTCAACAGTCAACAATGAAACTGAAGTTGCTTCCAACTCTGATGCTGCAGGCCCTTGGGGCTACAGCTCAGCTCACCCCCTCAGCCCCCTGCTTATCTCTTGAGGATTGGGTTGAAATTGTGGCGTCGGAAGCCTCTCAAGATTTTGAGTGAGTGCACTTGTTATGATGGAGAGGACTTGGAAGATGTTTTCCTGATTCCGGATAATACTGCTGGATCCAAACACATGTCTGTTCTCTATTCTCCATTGGTGTATTTTGAGACTATTTTTCATGATCACGTATCGAACAAATTTCTTGCGATTTAGCTTTTCAGAAGAAACGTCCGAAGCAGCCGAGGCTTTATGGCAAGACGCCACTGCCTACGAATGGAAAAAGGCAGGCGAAGCAGAAGCACTCGGCGGGCCCGCCTATCCCTACATCATTTGCAATACAGAAGAGAACGAATCCGGCTTCCAGCGAAAGCTAGGGATTTACAACGCCACCAAGACAGCGTCCGAAAATTTCAAAGCTTTGTCAAACACGCGTGACATGTTTTGTGCCTTGGGGCAAGTCATGCCAAGTAATGCTGCCAGTGTCAACGAGGAGGGTATGATTGTTCAGCCAGTGCTGCCGTCCATGAAATTTTTGCATGGGACATTGGATTATTTATTGACCGCGATTGAAAATGCTAATAATGATGTGAACAATACAGATTATCATCCCACGATTGATGTCCTATTGTGTCCTACCATCTTGTCAAACAACTTCACATTCTTGCCTCAAGATTGGACATCTAAAATTACAGCTTCCGTCATGGAAGCGGTGTATCCGTCCGACATATCAGAAGCTTTTTATTTGACATCTCAAGAATTCATTAACACTCTTCAGAGCGCCAATGCTACAAATGCAACTCAAAGGGCTGAATTCTGGAAAGCCAACTTGGAGGAATATCAGGCATCTGGCCAATGCGGAGACATCTTCAACAACCGTTTGACTTACTACATTGATCCATTGAACTTTGGACTAACCTTGGTGGAAATATTTTTTAATACAACTGGGACTACAGAATTGGATCATGGGTGCATGCTTTTACTCTTTCTTGGGTTGGCTGTTACCCCTGATGTGTGTGTTATTGAAACTCGTCAGCAGTATCAGCCTTTGAATACGAATGCACAGTGGTTGATCCAGGTGAGTCATTGGAAATGATCAAGAGATCGGAAAGAATTCTAGGAGAAAATATCTTTATTGCCTGCAATTTTCATGATTACTCTTATCAGAAGTGCATTTTTTTCTCTGGTGTCTGTTCTATTTCTTCAGAGTGGAGTTGAAAATGAACGCCCCTTCTTTGAAGCTGGTTTGGATGGAGAAGGTCAGGTTGTGGCAGTCTCAGATACTGGTATTGACACAAACAACTGCTACTTCTGGGATCTTGGACATAATAGTACATCAGTAAGTAATCCTTGCATTAGATTTCATGTTTAGTGCTATTCACTAACCCGATTGTCGCACCTCCGAACGTGTACCTTAGGATATTGATCTTTCGGCTCGAAAAATTGTCCAATACATTCCATTTGTGGATGATAGCGGTAAGATCACCTGTGTTAACATATCAAAATTAATAAGCATTTTATTCCCTTGCATTGAATGTTTTTAAATAAATGCGTTGATCGAACATTCTCCTTCTTTTTGATGGCATTATCATAATTGTCAGACTATACGTTTGGTCACGGAACTCATGTTTGTGGAAGCGTTGCTGGAAAAAGAGCATTGACCGGAACCGATGAGAGCAACGGTGCGGCCGATGGAGTTGCCCCCGGTGCCAAGATTGCTTTTATGGACATCGCCAACCGTTTTGGAATGATTACACTGCCCAGATATTCAGCTCTGTTGAACACGGGACGACCATACGCGAAAATCCACTCAGCATCATGGGGTGTGTAACATGGAGTAATTTTGACCAATGCAGCAAACAATAAATGACTCATTTAATTTTGTGTGTTCCTTTGCTGCAGGCGCCGAATTGAACTTTTATACACTTCAGTCACGTATTTTCGACGACTTTATGTACGCCAATGATGATTTCTTGATTCTTGGTAAGTCCACTTGAGTGCGTCCCTTCTAATCTTCTCGTTCCACGTGCATCCTTCTGATTGAAATCTTTGGTTTTCATTTCCATTTGCGCATATTTTGGTACCTGGGAGTGCAGTGGCAGCAGGAAATAGTGGCGATAACAACACGATGAACACCGTTGGCGCCCCTGCCACTGGAAAGAATTTAATTGCAGGTAAGAGGCTTTCAAACGAAACAGGTTCCTTGTTTGCATTGCAATGGATTGACGTGAAATCGCGTGGCTCGTTTTGCAAAAAAAGTTGGTGCGCATCAAAATGTAGGAAATAGTGCACCTCTCCTATCTGTTGGTTTTCGGCAAAATGTAGCTGGATTCTCCAGCAGAGGCCCAACACGCGATGGCAGAACGAAACCAGATATCATGGCACCAGGGCAATATGTTTTGTCGGCCGGAGCTCGGCCTCGAGAAATTGGAGAATGCGATCCTGCAGATGGGTCATTGCCTCTACCGCTTCTTGGGAAAGATGGTTTGCTGTATTTAGCAGGAACATCGATGGCTTGTCCCATTACAGCTGGTACGGCAGCCATAGTGCGCCAATATTTTGAACAGGTGAGGCAGTCCAATGCTATCGTCTCTCTATTAATGAAATCGAAGGATGAATAAACACAACATTTTTTGCTTTTACCCAAATTTCAAAAAGATCGGAAGANGAAGGTGTCTCGGAAACAGAGCTTCAGGTGTTCGACAGAGAAATTGTAGCTGACAAAGAAAGTAAAACCTACAACATTGCCATTGATAAGTCCAATGGGTGTGCGAGTCCGATCTTCTCTGTCACTTTGTAAGTTTTCGCAAATGTTTGAGTTCTTTACACGCTGTTTTTTTTTTGGTTGTTTTTCACCTTTTTATTTCTTTGGTATCATGATACAGAATCTGGAATGAGGAGGGTTCATCTGCAGGTTGTCTCCGATGCCTCTTGAATGATCTGGATTTACTTGTAACACGAGGTGCCGACACTTATTATCCGAATGGCCTACCGCTACCCGACCGCGAAAATAATGCAGAGCGTGTCATTGTTGATAACGTCAATGATCAGGACAGCTTTGTGGTTACTGTCTCTGCTCATAACCTTGCAAAACCTGAGCAGACATACTCTTTGGCAATGACTGGTTGCTTTGGTGGCGAGATAATGCCTATATCAGCTGGAAGTACAGATGCTGAAGACAGTCCTGTAGATAACACTGACAATAGCAGCGAAGTTGACAATGGCAGCGGAGTTGACAGTTCTGCTCCTGATCCCGCTCCTGCCCCCGTCCCCCAGCCCGAACCAAGTGCAGGGCAGTCTCTCAGCTATTCAAAAATGCTCGTTACAATTCTGGCTGTCGCTCATGTATGTGAGCCCCTGTTTACTTGTATCATTTGGAAGTTTTTGTAAAAATAATTGTTTTTGTTATGACTTTTGATTTGTGGCTACTGAAAATTGACAAAATAGTTATCAGAT
>JALLOT010000492.1:8530-26072 GCA_036939595.1 Thalassiosira livingstoniorum
CAGCGAACATGGAAACAATTCATCAACTTCCCCCACAATATCAAACGAAGACTCCGGCACCACGACGGACTCCGACGAACTCGCTCAAGCTGCACCAGAAGGAGCATTGGTCAACCCTGCCACTACAACTGCTTCCAACTTCAACCTTAACAACCCCAATGAAGTTCCTCCCGCTTCCGAAGAAGCTTCAGCGCATTCTTCCACTGCCACTGCCGCTGCAGACATCCCTAACGTCACCCCAGAAGAAATTCCTCGCGATGCCGAAGTCGCTTTGGCAAATTCTACCACCGCCAATGCCACCGACCCCAACCAATTTTCATCATCTGGAGACGAGTCATCCAATCCTACATGTCTGAGGAGGCAACAGACGAAAAATGGACCTTCAATGAGGTTAAGGGTATGAAAATGCCACAGCTCAGAGAAGAGTTGGATAAAATTGGCGAACCAAGAAGTGGATCAAAAGCAGAATTGCAAACCAGGCTGATTGGAAAATCCAAGAAAGCATTAACAGCCGCAGAAAAGGAAGCGAAAAAGGAAGCGAAAAAGAAAGCTAAGAGAGCCGCTAGTGCAGCAAAGTTAGCAGCCAACAAAGTAGCCAAAAAAGTAGCCGAAACACCATCTATTCACAGCGAATGTATTCCGTGTAATCTCCGAGAAAATAACAGACACAAGGGACCTTGCTTGAAGTGCGAAAAATCCTTTGATATGTGTTTTCAAATGATAACACTGTCCCAAGAAGCCCAAAACAGCCCGAGGATTAGCAAATTGGAACGCGAAGACCTCGAAGACATTGAAGTCGAGCTCAAACAACGCCGACAACATTTAATGGATTGGAGGGGTCACACTGTGAGAAAGAAAACCGAAGCAGATTTCAGCCGTCAAATTCTAGACTCTCTTGGAGAAAACAAAGTCATTGTCATCGCAGATTATAAAATGAAGATCAACCCATCATACAAGAAAGAAAAACAATCTGAATGGTTTGGCAAACGAGGGACAACAATGCTTGGGTTCACAGTCATCTTTGGAGCTAGAGAAGAAACCATTGACGTAAAACATTATTTCCTCTTCAGTGACGATACAAAACAGGACACGCAGTTCTTCCTCGCCGCAAAAGCCATGCTTTACAAGGAATTTCTGCCATTGCTGCTTCCAGACGCCGACACAATTTACGTGAACATGAAAACAAAAAAAGGAGGTTCTTTCAATTCGGCCGTTGCAAAATCATGCATGGTTCTGTGGTCCAAATGGACAGATGGCAATGTTGTTGAAAAATCCTATCAGGTAACTGAGACAGGGGAAGGGAAGTCAATTCTTGATTCCTTGTTTGGAATTTTAACTGGGACGATGAAGCGATCTGTCAAGAATGGCCATGGGGACTATTTTGATGCTGTAACATGTGTGAATTCTCTCGTGGCCGGCGGAGGCATTGCTGGAGTCACCTCAATGGTGTTTGAGCCGGGACGTGGTATCAAGCTTGATTCAAATCTCAAATGGCTTAATAAATACCATTTACTGAAGCTCGTTGATGGTGGGGTCAAGGCCTTTCCTTATAGCGGGTATGGTGAGGGTGACTTCATACCCTTCGAAAAACTCAACGCTGGATGGTTAACAGAAGAAAAACCACCACCAATGCCAACATATAACACACATAACGTGAATGAGACACACGAGGGAACCAATCGTGTAAGCACAGTTCCACACCAAGAACGAGTCAAGAAGGCTACCGAGCTCAAGGTAAGTAAAGCAGAGCTCGAAAAGGAACAGCAAATTCAAAGGGAGCTTAGGAGGCTCAAAACGAAGGGACTTTTTCCATGTGAAGTACGTGAGGATCAGACTAAAGAGTGTTGCAGAGAAATTTTCTACACTTCAAGTGCTTTGGAATCGCACTTGAGAGCCAACAATCACACTTTTCCCTCCATGAACTTGGCTGATTTTTCAGCATGCATTGCTGCCCAAGTTGGAGGTCTTTTTGCTGCAGGGAGCCACAGCAATCGGTCAACTGCATATTGCCAACCAGATGTAGAAGATGGAAAAGGAATTGGCCTGGAATGGATGGACTGGTACCAGGCTGGAAACAGCAGAAGTGGAGCACGTGCAGAGCCAAAGTACAAATCAGATGAGTTGAAAGAAGACCTGAGAATCTTGTTTGAACTTGGAGAAAGTGGGGATAAGAATGGAAAATACTCGGCACCAGCAGCACTTAAAACCCTCCGGAACAAGATGAAAGCTGATGGCTCTAGAAAGTACAGATTCCATGACCTTCCAACTGTGGGCCAAATAAGATTAACCTTCAGTAAGATGTCGAAGGAGAAAAAAGCACTTGCTGACAAAGCCTCAAAGGCTGAGATTCACGAAGTATAAAAAGATTTGACTTGATTTGGAAGAATTCGACTTGAAAAACGTAGGAATAATCATCATCTTTAATTCTTCTTTATGCACATTGTCTAATGATCAAACTGCCCAACACTTTTCAATCTGATGCCCCGAACTCCCTAAGCCTAGATGAACCATGCCCCATGGAGGTGTAGGCAACCAGAGGAGGCATGGCGGCCGAGGGCTCAAGAGCATCACGATGGTGGATTGTCAATTTCGCTGTGAGCCACTAGCCGACGGGTCGGCTACCCTACAGAATCTGTAACAAATCACATTCCAACCACATCCAAAGCCATTCTACCACCCATTCCGTTCATTGCCTCACTCTCAATCTACATGCCGACCATCCTGCTTGATCCAACTTCATCCGAATTTATCCGACTTGATCCAACGTTTCACTTGCCAGTGTCGGCCGTTCTGAAGTGCTGGCCGTCCCTACTCTCCTTGCCCTCCTTCCGACCCTACCATCCCTTCCAACTCTCTCTCAAAATGGAACGAACCATCATGACCTTATTCGGACGCTGCTTCCGGTCCCAATTCCCGCCGGATGATTCGTACAGCGCCACCACGGCACATTTGTAACAGAGCCTTCCTCCTGTGACTAGGAACCTACTGCCATGTTTGCCTCCCGCTCTTCGTGTTACACCACTGTTGGCACGCACCACCCCTGCCGATCCCAAACCATACCCCAGCAATCACAACCAAACACTCCCGATCCACAGAGGTTGCACCCCACAGTGCAGTCGAGACAGCAGCTCCTCTGGCGTCTTTTGCACCGGGAGCGGCAGCGTTTGCATTGGTTGGATTGATTGAAGATGGAGCAGAGGGATGGATTTGGAATGATTTGGGTGGGTGTTTTCATTGGCTAAGGTGTCGGTAGAGGCAAAAGGGACAGCATGCTTCAATTTCTTGTTGAGATTGTTCCTCCACTTGTAGCTCTTGTGGTTGTTCTGGGCTTTCTGTATTGGTACCATCCGCTGAAGAATCCTTTGATTCCTTTGCATTATCAGCATTCTCGACATTATCAAATCCAATCCCAACCCATACATTTTCCCGGACGCCTCTCCATACTTGGCACCCTCTTTCTCAAACTCTTTGAGGGCTTAATTCAATCGTATCCCCTACATTTTAGATTCGACCAATTCTAATAGGGATTTGAGACGACGTCGAATTGATTGTAGTTGAGGTAGGGTGATCTTTCCAGCGATCGACGAGGTGCCACCTTGGTCAGAGGGTGACATCAAATCAACCATGCTCCTCACACCAGTCGCATCAGCCGTATCAGGTGCATCGGTCGAATGTTCCTCCTCGGNGCCTCAATTCAACAGCTTCTGTAACATCAGAAACCTCAGCAACCTCCACCATCTCCGTCACCTCCGCCGCGGTAGATCGTCTCACCTACGAGGCATTGAAAGACGTTGATACATTTGACTCATCTCTGCATTTAACATTCGCGGCATCGTTTTATGCATTCTCTGCATTGTCGATGGTATCCTTGCCATGTGTCACAGTGGAAGAATAAGAGACTTTTGACCACTAACCTCCATACCTCCACCATCGTCGCCATCGCCACCACCTTTACCATAGACACTATCGTCACCGTCAACCTCCATCAGATATTGGTCTGCACGATCTGCATGATCTGCGTGAATCTTACGATCTGCAGTGCTTTCCTTGCTTTCCTTGCTTCCCTTGTCTGACATAGAACCATCGATGTCATTTGTAGTATAGGGGTTGTCACACACCTCCACCGGATCCCAGCCATCCAAGCCATCTAAGACATTCGGTCTTTGGGCCGTTGCTTATCCTGCATCCATACGAAAACCATTCCATCCTCTGTATTGGAACCAAATCTGAATGTAGCCCCGACTAATGCAGCATCAGCATCCACACCAGCATCCACATTATTTGCTGTTCCTTCCGCTCATTCCAATTTTATGCAAGTGCCCGTACCTTCCACCACAAGAAATAGCACCACCTCCACAAGCAGCTTTCGGAGCTGATTTTGATGGCCCGCCTTTTGACCCAGTCAAACATTGCAATGTATTCAATGGTGGTACACCATCCAAAGACTTTTGCGATTATTTGGAGGATTTGGATTCCATATAGAGCATGGGGATGAGAACCCAGCTTTCATGCCTGCTCGTAACTGTGGCTTCACAGCCCGACCCATCTTTACATCAAATTTTCATCTGGTGCCCCGAGATTCCTCAGCTTGAATGAACCAAGCCCCATGTAGGTGTAGGCATTAAGAGGAGGCGTAGTAAGGGGCAAGGGCTCAAGAGCATCACGGTGGTGGATTGTTATTTTCTTGTGACGATCATGATTATTATTTGATACACAAGGACATTGCTGACCAAGTGGAATTTTGCTTTTGGCAAACTATCTAATATCTTCCCTGCTAGAGCTTCTGGGTGCCATCTCTGTTCTCATATTTCTCTGTTTTTGATTCAATTGCCAATTACCGCAAAATCACATCACGGCTGAAAATCTGTCTTCATTTTACTCCAGAGCACAAATTCACAAACCATAACAGCACAGAATCACCAGCATCAAGTGGGGATACATTGTATGCCCACCAGGAACCTCCATCACTCTCACAAGAGTAGTTGGTTGTTGGATGAAAAAAATGCAAGAGGTCCACCTTATTTTGGTTGTGGGGTGGTTTTTACGACTCTATCCTTGTCGGTATTTTTTGACTTAGTCTGTCATTTAATCATATCATTTTCATTGTGAAGCACAAGCAGAAAGAAATCCCCCCATTCTCCGACACACGGCACCCCCCCCCCGAAATATGGTCTCAACTCCCAATGCTGTTGCCTTCAACCCCTTTCCATTGTGCACATATTTCCTTTGGCAGAAGAAGAATTTTTGCGGTAAGATTTGATCTAAAAGATGACTAAAAGAAAAAAAACATGCCATAAATTAAACAAATTCTCATTACCTATCTAGATCCAAGATTTTTTCTGTCGACGAAAGAGCAGTGGGAACAACGATCAAGCCGTTTGATGAAGGAAAGAGACGATCCCGTATTTTTTTCTTTTTCCTGGTCTCTTGCAAAAACGTGGCAACGAGGCAAGAAAAAGCAAATATTGATTATTAACTAATGACGCGAAAAAGCGATTGATGCTTCAAGTGCAAGATTGACGGCCGTGTAATAGGCATTCGGGACCGATGATGTTGGCTGAAAGAAAAATGAAAAAGAATTGATAGCAATGAAAGATCTTTTGTACCAGTTGGTGTGGTGCTATTTGGCCTTGGTGTGATATGTCAGTCAGCAATTGGTCAGCAACGCCATTGCGACATATCCGGGGGTGGCGGCAGCGGCCACTGGAGGCCATGCATTCGTTGGCTCGTGCTTCGTGCTTCGTGCTGGGAAAAACTGGAGGGTACTCTAACTAAGTAAGGTACATAGTAGGTAGGTACCATACAACATACTTACCTAGGTAGGAGCAGTGGATGGGGAGCAGTACTAGCACTAGACTGTTAGTGGCCTTAATTTTGCATTTTGAGCACCTTACCATGGGATTTCCGCCCTGGAAATAGGCTTAATTAAAAGAGCATGGTCTAATTAGCTTAAGTACAATTTCTTAGGGGGTTACATGCAAATTACTAAGCCCTGCACCTTGATATGTAAGCCCAAAAATTGCAATCTCTTAAGAGGTATAGTGGCCCGCCTCGTAGAATTAATACGAAGCCTACGTTAGAATCATCAGTCGTCAAGATGCAATTTTTTTCAGGCCCAACCAGACCATGGCGAAGCCATACCCACGTCAAATCCCGTCCGATTTGAACCATCTTGGTGCACCGGCAGAGGCTTTGCTGAAATATTACACTGCATCCAAGATAAATTAAACATTAAATAGCAACTAGGTTAATTGTAGCATGGTTAGACTTGTTATTTAGCTCAAGTCTGGGACGGATGTCGAGCCGGCACCGGTGTGTTGGGCGATTCCTATCGCGACGATTTCGTCGGAGATGAAGTCGACGATGGCATCAGGCTCGACACTCGCAGGGCTTGCTCATTTTAATTATCATAGACTAGTTAAACAGATTTGTTGTTGTGTTTTCGTTAGATGTTTGTTTTCAAATAGTGTGAGGCATGGAGTTGTTGTCAATAGCAAATGAAAGGATCGACAACATCTCCACCGCACATCGATGACACTGTAGCGCTGTCAGCCACTGTTATTGGTGGCGACAGTGCAACCACATTTGATATCCATGCACCCCCCCGACGCCACAAGCAATGCCTGTTCGATTCGAGCCACTGGCGTCGGGAACGGCTCACTGTGGCTTGCGTTAGAGCCCGCCCGATGCCGTGGCTCGTGGGCAATGACCATTGACATCGCCCTAAAAAAAACTCCACCATGGCCGTCGACGGCCCCCCCAATCAACAACCAACCGGCTCGCCTCTTCGAATCCAACACCCGAACCCCGTTGACTTTGGACGACTAACATGATGGGTCGTGGGTTGGGATCGTCATTTGCCGCTAAACACGGCGTTTTGGTCCCATTGGCGCCTTCTGAAAGGCGACGATCGGAAATTGCATGCCATCGTCGTTGGAGGTGTTGTTGGTTTCCCCTTGGGTGACCAAGTTAACAACCCCAAATCGTTCTACAAAATTACACGTATATTTTCACCATACTAGACAACAATACTGAAAGGCAACAGCCCTCAATGACTTTGTCAAGGGGGCGAATACAATGAGTACACATTGGTGGGCCAGTAATCCTTGATTTATGGGGGGGGGGGCACTAATGGTTTAGTGCTAGTACTTACTTACTTACGATCGATCAAGCCGACCGGCCCCGTGATCGGCGAGTGGCGAGTGATGAGTGTACCTTTGGTATTTTTTAATCTTTTGAGCGTCTGTCAGTCATCGTCAACAGTATCTCAACTTCCCGGCAGGCACCGTGCAACAGCGAGTGGCCAGTGGAGAGTGTTCTTCAAGCCAAGATTTCTTGTTTTTTGCCTTAATGATACTCCTACTTATTAGTGTAACCGTGAAAGAAATCTCTACATGGGACATAATATTTTTTTGTGCATTTTAATTTATATCAATCTATTACGTAGTTTGACGTGGCTGTTGAAAATATACTGATGCTACGACTAAATGTGATACTCCTTCTGATAATTTTTCAAAGAGGAATTTTTAATCGTATTTCACGTAGGAATCGAGTTCCTTCTGAATTCTTTAACCTTAAAAATTGATAACAGCCTGTTTTTTCACATACATAGAGAGAGTAGAAAATAAGGTACACTGGCCAAACCTTGAGAAAAATGAATGGCGAGTTTGGAAAGTGGCCGACATTTTTGGGAGTGGCAACCAGCGAGTTCACTTTGTTGGCGAGTTACATGTATCAATTTTACGTGGTACTTAACGAATGATTTCTACTGAAAATATATCGTATCGCTACGTACGTGTATGGTACATTCTCGCGAGGTATTGAGGAAGGTACACTCGCCACTCGCCACTCGCCGATCACGGCGCCGGTCGGCTTAATCACCTGATCACCTTCCAAGTGACAAGCAAGAGACAAATTGCACCATGCTGTTGCTACCAATAATCATCGTTTTTCTAGAGTGCTTACCGTGTTATTCTTTCTCCTCTCCAATAACCTCGACGGGAATAAGCTCATCGAAAAGAAATGAATGTCATGGGGTGACTTGGTGCCAACGACAAATAGTTATCTCAGGGAGAGCAAATTCAGCTGCTCATATGCCGATATCTATAATTGAACGTTCATTTCTTTCACCACTTTCTCTGATTCAATTAGACAAACGAAATGATATTAGATCGCAGAATTTTCTGCGTTCGTCGACACGAGGTGAAGTCGAGCTTTACAATGAGCAGGGAGAAGAAATTGATGTTGACATATCAATGGATATCGACCTTGATACAATTGGAGGAGACTTGGGGGTAGAAAATAACGTGTCAGAAAAGGAATCTAAGAAATTGATTGAATGCTCTGCAAAAATATCCTTACCATTTTCGGCAGACGTAGCATTTGATGCGTTTTCTGACCTAACTCGACAACCGTGAGTTAACTGTATTTTTCTCCTAAGAGCTAAGATCTCAGTTGTTTTGGTTGTCGAAACAAAACCAGGATATTTTTTTGCTTTAAAAGTTATGCAACGGGGAAATTGTGCGGCATATCCATCTAACTGCTTTGATATTTTCTGTGTTGCTTGGTCAACAGCTCTTGGTGCAAGTATCTTCATTCCGTAGAGTACTTGGGACTCGTCGGAGATGGCAATGATAACACTAGTGTCAATCTGGATGGAAAAGAAGAAAGTATTCTTCAACACCAAAAAGTGCCTTTAAGAAAATCAAAGTGGACCGTCGGTGTGAAAGGATTTCGTTTTAGGTGAGCCCTTAAATCAATACTTAAAACTTTTTCGCACAATGACAAGAAAAATCTTTTTGACTCATCGATGGAAATATTAAATCATTTGTCAAGCTGGACTGCTAATGATACGAGGATAGAACGTCCTCATCGAATAGAATGGGAGAGTACAACGGGAATGAAAAATAGAGGGAGCGTGGAGTTCATTCCGGTACAGCCTCCATCTTCGTCTGAATGCAACAATCCAACAACGCAAATGATTTTGTGCTTCACTTTTACTACGCCTAGAGTAGTGGCGAGCTTGTTTCGGCGCTCGGGATACATTAGGCAGTATACAGAGGACGTGCTCTTGATGAACATGTTGAATGATTTTCGAAATGTTGTCATTGAAGAGGATTTGTGATATGGTTGAAGAACTACTGCCTCTGCACACCAACTAAAAATATGACCAAAAAATCTTGATTGGTCTCTGCACGTAAACTTGACATGATTTTTTGTGCCACGGAAATATTGTTTTTAGGTCTTATCTTTTAACAATTACCTCTTTGAACAAAGTTAACTTTCTTTTGGCCTCTCGGCAACAACAACATAGTCGAACCCTAATGTTATTCTCCCACTAGGTTGTTTCTTAGTTACCGTCAAACTTTCCTCTTCCAATTCATCCAAAACTTTCCCCATTTCTTCTGCTAATCCGTTTGTTTGGAACAATCTCAATTTGCTTCTCCCCACGTTTATTTGCCTCAGCATAGTTGAATGGTCATACCGTATAGGATAAGTGCGTGTGTCAACAATTTTCAACCCAGCCCTTTGAAAAGACATTAATTTTAAGTGAAAAAAAAAAAAAGAAAAAGAAAAGAATCGTACAATTTGAAAAAATAAAACATACCTCAAAATATGTCGCTCTATCCACTCAAGAGGATACTCTCTATAACATCTGTGATTGGCTAGCAAAATGCAGGCATCCCGAACTTTGGTGATCTTGCACATGATATTAGCATCTCCAGAAACACGGTCAGGAATAGGCTGAAGGCCTACAAGATAAAGTCTGCCTCCAGGCGCAAGGTGGGGCAACAGCCGCTCAATGATGAGGTCTTGAAAATATGGAGAGAAACCATCCATTGCACCAACTAGATAGTCCGCAAGAATCGTGTCATATACTTCTCCTTCGCACAACAGATTTTCCTTCTCACTATTCCCATCTGAAAACTCAATCTTTCCACTTGGATCAACACCTTCATTCCAATTGCCAATAATTACTTCTCCCCTATTTGCAATGCCCAGTTCTTTTGCCTCATCCAGGACACGACTGCGCATAGTTTCATCAGCAGTTATTGCTGTGAATGAATCCATTGTCACGAATGACGATTTCGATTTTTCCTTTGCTTCTTCATTGAAGTTGCCATTAGATTTTATTTCTGCCAAAAGACGTTCTCTGTGAATAATTGAGGCAATCCAGCGCAAGGAATGCGATCCTGTCCCAGCGTCAAGAAATTTTCCAAACGAAGGAGAATGCTCCAATTGACTTTTTTCTATAAACCCAAAAAGAACATCGCCACCGCGTTGGGCAAATTTTTCAATTTTAGAGAAACTGACTTTGCTCAGTTCATTTGACAGGGTTTGACTTTCGTCTGAGGAAGTTTCGGTTGTCATCGCGTCGTCTGTATTTCCTCCAGCCTTCTTGGAAGACCAGAAGAAATTCAGTTGGGTGGTAGTGCGATCTCTTCGCGGTGATGGAGAGTTTGGTTCGGGGTGGAGGACGAAAAAGTTTAAAAGAGGATCTAATTGGGCTGTCCGAAAAAAGGACGTCGTTCTTCTCGGAGCCGACACAACACCAAACGCTCTTGCAGATGATTTGTTTGGATTCAAATGAGCCAGAATAATGGTGATGATTGCTTGTGGAGAACGAACGATTGCTCGCATTGCTTGGTGATCATAACTGTTATTTAGTGCCAGCCAATTTTTGTGGTTTCAGCAGGTTTCAGCACAATCACGCATCTTGTGTTAAATAGCCAGGATCGTGTGTGATATAGCCGTTTAGAATTTCTACGTAATTTTAATATTATTTCCTTAGTTAAGTGGAATCTTCAGGGAATCTTTGAAAAAATTGGTCGATGCACTCCTTTGTCGCTGGATAATAAAGATTCACTTTCTACCTCAGTAACATATAATTATGATTAATGATTAAATTGTCAAGAACTCTGTAGTTTTTTCTATAATTTTTTATCCCCCAAGAAAAAGCAGGTTCAAACTGGGTACAGATGTTGAAAGAAAACAAAAATACTGTCTTCATCATAGATTGTGTGAGTACTTATATTTCAGATTTTTGGGTACTCACATTTTATGTTGTAATTTTTAAGTGTACTCACATTTGTTTTAAGAATGAAAAAAATATCATACATGCACACAGTTACAGTCAACAGCAAAAATCACTGTAACAAACCAGTAACAAACACTTATTTCAGATTTTTATTTAAAGTGTGGCTCTGGAGGTTGTTGTCAATACCCATTTGATTATACTTCTTCACATCATAATCTGATTTACTTATGTATGTGCATACCTTCTGTGTGTTTTGTATTCCATGACATCACCTTACACTTTCGCTTGTTAATGCAAAATGCATACTTATACCCATTCCAGTATATGCTTTAAATTACCTACATTATTGTAAACAAATACGTATTTTTCTATTTTTAAATGATATTTGTACCCTTTTTCACCCCTACCCACACAACCTATGATAAAAAACGGAACTCTATTCTAATAATAGTTTCCCCTGTTATCTCTTAACAGGATTAGAATGATAATATTGGAACCCATATGTGGAGTTCAATTTTTATTAAGTTAATAAAAATCTAAAATCATGTCCCCAGAAGAGAATAATGAAGTGATGGTTTGCATGTTGGGGCCCGTTGTTGCTGTCTGTACTACAAATCATATTGTGGGATTTAAAAAAATAGCACCCTCGCTTCATAGATGATATTTTATTCATAAAAGAAATATTCATCATCAACATACTGCAAATTAAAATAATAATACATATTAGAAAATAATCTGATGAGAACATGAAAAAAGCTACAAGCTCACTATCTAATAATTCAGTCAAAGAAAATGACTTAAAGATTTTTTTCTGAATGCAGTGATCAATCAGTTATGTTTTTAGCCATGTTATTCATCTAATTTTCCCATGATAGATAGTTTTTGTCAGGCTGAGACAATAATATAGATGGCTGTTTTTGAAAAATGATACAGCAAACTTAAAAGTTCTAAAATATCATTCAACTAAACAAGAAGAAATTAATTTTACCTGAATTCAAATAATTTAAAAGTTTTATTCTATTTTATTCCAGATCCATCTATGAAGCTAGTGGTGATGCTTTGGTGTATAAAGGTAATGATGTAATTAAATCGGCAAAAATGTTTGACAAGGCAAAAACCATAGATAACCTAATTTAAAATGAGACAAAAGGAGAATACAATGATCCTGCTTTCAAATGCGATCCTGACTGGCGCCCGCTGGCTATATCACACACGATCCTGGCTATTTAACACAAGATGCACATCAAACATCACAATTCCTCTATTTTCTATTTTGTACTACCATAGAAACGGAAAGCTATCATGAACCCAAGAATCGCCATGAACAACATCGCAACTGCCAGCACTCGTCCTCAAGACCCCCAGCACCCCCAACACCCCCAGCACCCCCAGCACCACCATCACAGACAAGGCTCCTACGACTCCCTCCTCGATGCATCCATCGATCCATCCATCGCTCCGTCCGCCTCCACTTCCGTCCTATCCGGAACGTCGCTCGGAACGTCGCTCGACGACTCGGAAAAAGACAAGCGCGAAAATTTCAAGCAGTTCCGACGGAGTTTGAACGATGACAAATTGGATTACTTTGGTGGTGACGATCGGGGCAATCAGGGGAATCGGGGGAATGGCAGCAATCAGGGGAGTCGTGGAAATCCACGGGCAGCAGGAGGGGTGGGCGTAGGTCCCTCCCTTCGAAGCTCGCTGCGACGGGGGTCATTGAATGCTTCGATTAATGCGTCGTTGAATGCCTTTCGATTCGGCGGAGACAAGGACAAGGATAAGGACAAGGGAAAGGATAAGGAGAAGGATAAGGAAAGGGATGGCAGAGATGGTAGAGGGGGCAGGGACTCACTCAACAACTCCAATAGCTCCCACAACGCCTCATTCAACTCCTTCCACACCTTGAATAGATCCACCAGCTCCAACAATTTGAATGGCTCATTCAACAACTCTCTCAACAACCTCAACAACTCTCTCCACAACTCGTTCACCAGCTCCAACAACCTCCGAAGCTCCATTAAAAACAACCCCCTCAGCAATTCCTTCAGCAAGAGCAATTTGAGTAATAATTTGAGTAACTTAAACAGTGAAATGACGAATAACCTTCTGGCCAACCCATTGCACAAATGAAACCGCCGCCTCTCCCGAAACGAAGTGTTTGACAAATACTACTTCCCGGAGAAATGGGAGAGCAAGGAAATGGCAGCTCTGGTCAATTTTTTGGGGTTGGTGGATCCACTGTCCAATGGGAATAGTAGGAATGGGAATAATGGTAAGAATGGGAGTTATGGTAATTCCAAAGGAGGAAAGCATAGCAAGAGTGTGAATAGTCTGAGCAGTCTGGGCAATCTGAGGGGGGAATTGTCGAGGGGGGATTCGATGAAGTCATCATTGACATCAATGACATCGCTGAGGGGGAGCGATAGAATGACGGGAATGACGGGAATGACGGGATCGAGGAGGGGGCGGAGGTCGTCGGTGACGGGGAGTAGTGGTGGGAGTGGCAGCGGGAGCGGGGGTGGCATGGGTGGCATGGGTGGCGGTGTGGGGGGAAGTTTGATGGGGTTATCGTCTTCGATCACCTCTTCGTTTGTGGAGTCTTCTTCCAATTTTGCCAAGTTGTTGGTGAGTCATGAGTTTGGCATTTGAATTTATGTGGATCATGATGTTTTTGTCAAATCTTCTTTTTTAAATTTTTATCTATTTTAAATGTCTCATTCTGATGTTGCTTCATTTTCATGGACTCATTTCATGTGTTTCTCACTTCAAACAATCCAACAACTCAATTTTTTTCAAATTTTCAATTTTTGAAACAAACCTACAAAATGACCTATCAAATAAAAACTGACGAAAACTATCAACTCCACATCCCATTTCACATAACTACTCAACATCTACCACACGAACGATACAGACGGAGCCCAAACAATCCAACCACTTAGACCCAGTCAAAGCCACAAAACACGCCGTCGAATCCATCTTTTTCCCATACATCCACGATCCAAAATCAGTACTTCTCAAACGCGGCTCCGTCTCCCTCTACAACCCCAACAAACATCAAAGCAACCACGATATTTCCACCGCCGCAGCAAATATCAACAACGACGAGTACGAGCTATTCCTATTCACGCAGGGGTTCCTCCTCGCCGATATAGAGTAGTGGAAGATGTCCTCCCTTTGTTCTTGGCATTGAGCGATGTGGAGTTTTTGACGGAGAAGAGTTTGTTTGATTATTTGAAGGGAAGGTTTGGGGAGTTGGATGGGGAGGAATGTGGTGGTGAGTTATGCCAGGGGAATTTGTTGGGTGTGCGAATAGATGCAAATGTAGATGTTTCGTGTATATCTTTTTATGTTTTTACGGGGGACTGAGTGAAAAATGTTTGTTTTGCGAGGAATTACCATTGGCTATTGTTCGGCTTGATGGATATTATCCGTCTTTATCATAGAGCACCTATTGCTTCTGAAAGGCACGAGACTTTATGGGATTCAGCGCTTGATAAGCTTCTTCATTGGATTTATGTATTGTCGCTTTGCCTTCACCAAACTAGCCGTTCCGCCATGCTTCTTCTGTGAAATTTGTTTGGGGAAGGTCCGTTGGAGGGATATGATGACTTAGGTAGCCTATCGGCTTTTGTGTGAGATGGGTTGATTGCAAAATGCGCTAGAGAGGTACACAATCGTTGGTTTGAGGTCGGGTCGGATTGAACTCTCACAATTTTTGTGTTCCTTTTCCACACCTCGTCATTGCTTGTCTATGAATAATGCAGAAATTGACAAACGAGAAGTATGCCGAATTTTTCACAACATGGGAATACCCAAATGCCAAAGCATTCTTGATGAAATTATTGGCAAGTATCAAGTCCCAGTCAGTGTTACAACATCCACCTTTGACTGTGGCACCATACAGAATGTAAACTGGCAGGAATTGATCCTAGCATTGCAAAGATGTTTTTCAGCCTCCGCCTCAACGTCATCATCATCCACATCATCGCCTTCTCAAGGCCACGGTAGCACCTCTGGAGGCGGGGCAGATTCCTCTTACGACAACAATACAGGAGGAGCCACAAATGCAATCAACAATGGACCAGGAGCAGGGAGTGGTTTTAAAAAATTGTTTGGGCTATCGGGGAAAGCCGACAGGAAAAAACTCCAGTCGACGGTGGAATTCGCATCGCTCTTTTCATCCGTGATGAGGGTAGACAGCCTGGATATTTCTTACGACGAAAAATCCAATAACTGTCTCGAAATTGCCAATAACGCTTCATTAGCGAGTCGATCATTTGCAGTGAAACTATTGGAACATTCGGAAGAAGACGAACCCTTAATATTCGTCTGCTCTAAGAAGGAATACAGAAATTCGTGGATCAATGCGTTTCAAACGTGTACTGTTGGCATATACAAGAAGTCAACTCATCCCTCGTGTGTGAAGATACGGGAAACTTACAAGTTGGGTTGGCAACATCTTGTCATTCGCTCTACGTACAGCACTCTTGTCATTCTTAACAATGTTGAGGGGTTGCAGCGTGTGCTCCAAGACGCTGCTGCAGAGGATGGGGCCGAGAACGCGAATGCTCTCAAAGTGGAGATTAATGCTTTGGACGAGTTCAATGGACTCTCGGCTCTGCATTATGCGACAATTTTGGGTCATACTGAGTGTATGGATTTGCTGCTTTGGTCTGGGGCGAATGTTACTTTGGAGGATAAAAAAGGGTTGACACCAATGTACCATGGTAATACAGCTGTATATTATTTTGCCTTTTTCGTTCTTAATGACACGTCTCAATATTTTTGTGATCACTTCATTTAGCTCTCAGCGAACGTAATGATGAAGTAGCAAATGGTAAGAACTTAGAAAATGACGAGAACCTGTTATCCTTGCTGCCGATATTCCATAATGAATTTTCGAACTTCAAGCTAATTCTGCTCCTTTATGTTGTCGAAAAAGTCTTGGAGAAATATGGGGCAGACAGGAGCAAAGATCTAAAGGCAGTCATTGAAGATGAAATCCGGTTGCAGGAACAAAGGGACCAGCAGGAACAACAACAACATGCTCACATCGGTACACGAGCTTTCATGGAGGAACCTTCGAGCGCTTTGAATAGAACAGGGAGTGCAGGCAGTGAAGAAGACGAGGAAAATATTGACAAGCTTTTAATGCGGGCAGTTGGTCAGTTTGGTGGATGAAATCAATGATTGAAGTGAAGATGCTTTTTTTAGGATGTCTTTTTCTGCTGCTGGTGGGGTGTGACTTCGGTCCATCCTTTGCAGAAGTCAAAAGAGGCATACTTTTGCATGCATTTTCAATTGTTCGAATGATTTCCACGGATTAAGATTGGGAAACTGTTCTTGAAAATATTATGTATATAATTTTCAATGTCAAAATTAGTAAACACCAAACTTTGGTTTGTTTTCTATTTTTCTTGTTTCACTACTATAACAATATTTTCACCCGCAGGTAGAAACATATTTCTGTTGCTGTTGAATATATGTTAAACATGTTGTGTGCAGCTGGTGTTTGCTGAATTAGAAAAATTGAGAAATCACTTACCAAATTTTGCACAAATGGGTAGAGTGTGGCAATGCATTAGACCATATCGTTATAATTTGAAAAAAAATCTCTTTAAAACTTGATTCAAGTTTGTTGAGAAATAAATGTTTCATATGAAAAGAAGACTGGATGAACCCCTCCCAGCAATTATCAGTTGCCAGGTCATCATGAAGCTAACAAAGCATTGGAAAAAGAGCTCATGAAAATAGCTGGATTCCCTCATTTGTTTGGAAGGGCAAGAACTCAGTCCTATCACCAAACCTGTGTTGAAGGCTTCGTCATCATTTTCATGTGTTGTTTGGTATGTGTGCAGATATGGCCTGAGTTTTCACAGTGTCCCTGACAGGTAAATGCCAGACATGCTTAGTAGTATTAGAATTTGTGTTCTAGCTCTTTATCAAATGGATAATTCTATGGATCACTATTAACCTTTGTCGTTTTTACATTTAGGTTTCAGCAGACAGAGATAAAACTATTGATGACTACTTGTTCTTTATACCTTTGACATGAGCATTTATCATCACAAGCTCAAACCCAATTAGTGAAAGGATCACAGTTCAGTTTCCTAAAAAACATTTCCTAGAACCAAAGGCTACCCCACTATGCGACATAGATCCTGCTACACAATGAGTCTCACCATTGCCCTGCTGAACCAGAAATGGTAAGACCCATACAGTAGCATTGATTTTTGTTAGATCTTCAAAAGTATTTCTTTATATGCCACTGGATCACTGGTCTTTGTGGTGCTCAACAAGAGCCTATAAAAGTAGAGTTATTTGCCAAAAGAAAGTTCTTCAGCTGCTCATTTTAAGTCTCAGCTTGAAACATAATGATTTTTCCCTTGCTGTTTGTCTCTAAATAACAAGACTCATTTTTGTTTTTGATAAAGAACAAAAGCCTCCCTCACAATAAAACTTCCTTAAAAGGGTATGTACTTCAACATGATCTTTTGAAAT
>JALLOT010000493.1:0-19796 GCA_036939595.1 Thalassiosira livingstoniorum
TTTTGACATTCAAATAACAATTTTTGGATTTAGTTTAAAATAATTCAAAAAAATGCTAAAAAATAACTAGCGTTCTGGGTCCTCTTGGTTAGACATAATTAAGATTGATGCCACTTTTAGACTCATGTTGACTGTATCTTCATACATCAATATTCTAGTTCATACATGACTTGACAATGATGGAAAATAAAAATGTTATTGTTTATGAACTTGCAATCATGTCCCATGACTAAAAAAGTCCACAAGATGGTTCTGTCAGGTCTAATATATTGTAAAGAATCCATTTGGATTGTACAGGTACATTGGTAAATATTGTAGTAGTAAGCGCTTTGGAATACAACAAAAATATCTTGGGAAAACTACATCTAGAAATAATACTGTAATTACTATTTGAGGATCATCAGTACCAGTACCACTACTAGGACTTGGTCAAACACAATTAAGATTGTTGTTAGTTTTAAGTCTTATGGTGACTGTATCTTTGTATGTCAATATTCTAGTTCATAAATGCTTTAAAATGACAGAAAGGAAATTTGTTATTATTTATGATCTCGAAAACACAATCCATGACTGAAAAAGTGTTGAAGGTGGTTCTGACAAGTCTCATTTAGTGTAGAGAATCCATATGAGTTGTACAAGTACATTTGTAATAATTGTAGTAGCAAGAATTGCAGCAAAAAAAGGTAGCAAGAAACATCACAGAAAATCACAGAGCTTACCACAACACTGATCACAACACAGATCACAACACAGATCACAACATAGATCACAACACAGATCACAGCAACCACAATTATCACAACAATCACACAATCGATGAGAGCCATATGATCAGTTCTACAATTGTTTGACTGGTTTGGTGATCATCTAGTGATTATTTAAGAAACAAATTGTGATTGTTGAATTGTTCATTGGAAGTTGCAACTAAAGCCTTGCATTAATAATTATATTTTTTTTAAATGTGTTTTCCATAAGAAAACCCTAATATTTTTTTTGAAAAAATGATCTTGTTGCACTGTCTCCCAGTAATATATTTTTTGAAGTACTAGATAGGATCATGCTACTTATTTTTGATTGGGCTATTCACAACGAAAGATTTCATCAACTTAAAAAATGTTTATTTTTGTATTGACTATCATTATCAGTACTGCCTTTTTTCCGGCCCACTGACATGGAATAAGGGACTGCACTTGAAGTCGGATGAGCTTTAAAGTACTAATTCCTTTGTTTAAAAATTTGCATAGGAAAAGTCTGGTTTGGGGAAGTTTTATTTACATTCACCTCACAACAGTTGTCACAAGCTACTACGTGGTTTCACTAAGTAAAAAACAACTACCTTATTATTTGATTGTCAGCACAATGAGACAAGCTGCACTTCAAATAATTAATACTAATATCAGGAGTAATCACTCCAATACTTAGCAAGACATTGATCATGGAAAAAGATGTAAGCTTTCATCTTGCCCAAGGGATAGATGGAGGCTGCAAGCCACTAGCCACAAGCCATAAGTCATGAGCCCTGATCAGATAATATTTTAGTGAAGTACAATGCAAGGGCTTGATTATCTTTTAGTTTCTGTTTAGTTTTGTCACTGATAAACTACACCATAATAAGATCGCGTTACCATTTCTTTGTACCCAATATTTGATAGTCTTTACCAAGTGATTATAATTTGTAGAGAAATACTATTTGCTATTTGAAAATGTTCAAAGATGACATAATTCTGAATGGCTTTCTAATCAACCATGGAAAAAAGACAAGGAAAATATGGCAAGTAATGATGAATTTTGGGGTGGATTGTACTAAAAATTTCTGCGGACAAACAAAGAAGCCGTCGATTACTGCCACCATGCTTAGTGACAAATGCTTTCATGGATGCACCTTGACAATAGATGAATGAATCCAGATAATCAAAGAATACATCCAGGCAGACGTCAAGCGCACCATGAAGAATATGACAATCATGGCAAATTGTGGAGAGTTCACCCATCTTTCTCTGCATCCTATGAAGACCAAGCTTCAAAACTACCCACCAAAGTGGTAGCTGGACTGGGTATCAAGAGCCAGCATCACTTGACTCTTCCTGTTCTATGAGTTGGGAAGTAACACCAGCTCTGAGTCGAATCTGGAGTTTTGGTCAATTGAAAAATGATGTGATGTCTTCCCCACATTTCTCAAGGAATTTGTCAGAACAGTGCTTGTATAGCCCGAGGAGGACCTTTACAAACAAGGATGATATCAAAGATGATGGGCTCCAAACAAAGAAATTTATGTACTGCGTCATTGTTGATCCTCGAGGGCCACAGACAATCTGATGCCTTATTTTGATGTCTCTACTGTTGGAGAGTTGTGGTGTTGTTGCTTTATGGGCTTGCCAGTGTTTGGGGTGCAGTATTGATCCTTCCATGAGAGCATGAGACAAATGACAACAACTGCGCATGTGGCATATTGTAAAATCTCCCAGTTTTCATGCAGAGTAATCCCTGTGCTGCATCATCATTTGGAGTTATTCAACCTGAAGCTATAGTTTGATGTCTGTACGGTTAGGGAGTTTTGGTGTTAGTGTTTGAAGAATTTGTTAGTTTGTGGGGTGCAATCTTTATCCTGCCATGAGACAATGGAGTGTGCCGTTGCCATTTTAATTGGAGAGCATGGAGTTATCATGCAAAATGCTTGCAAATCACTGAATGAGACTGAGTGTTGAGAGGCATCGAGTATCTCCAAAAAAAGCCCAAACAGGCCCAAACCAGATTTTTTTTTTTCCAAACCTCAAGTGCAGGCGCATACAAAGGCGTCTATGACTTCTTATAAGTAATATGTTATAGTACCATGGTGTCATGGTGTCATGATGCGCTGTTGTTCGTTCTCGTGCTCCTTTCGTAATAGGGATATTATGTAAAATTGTAGTCGTTTTAGCTTCAATGACAAATTTTTGCTGGTAACTGTCTGAGCATGATCCACTTTGGTAATGATGCGACTTAGGACATGGAGAGGACATTTTCGAAAAGTATTAATGGTAGAGGCGATCCACCTCTATCTACTTCTTATTCTGTTGCCAATCTCATCGCCTCATATATTGTTTTTTGATCAGTATTAATACACACATAGTTTTGCCTTTTTATGTGTATTCTTTATGGTTTTGTCACATATCAGTTTGGCAAGGAATAATCAGGCTATTCTAATTTGAAATTCTGTATCCCCTTACTACTTTTATCAATATAAGTCTGATGCTTTGTTTATATTGAACCATGATTAAACAACCTATCTAGACCACCTACCATCTTCCCAGTTCACTTTTTAGACAATGGCAAAGAAACTGACCACAACATCTGTTGGCAGCAACCAAGCTAATTCCCATGACCCATGAGATATTTATTGAGTTTTAGTTCTTTCTCACAATCGAAGTAATTTATTGAACAGATTTTTTATATTTTTTGAAAATAAATTGTTGGTCCATGTATTTTAGTACCTGGATGCTGAAAAAACACCACAAACACCCTAAATATTTGTGTTTAGAATAGAAATTGCTCACAAACTAATACAAAATTGTCTCCATCCATTAATCTATATATACTTCTGTTACAATTGACATGTACAATCAGACCATTTGAACAAATATTTTCATGTTCATTGTTCAACACATATAAACATCTTTACTGTTGCTTTTTTGTTTGGTACACAGTGTCCCTAAAATCAGCCATACTATTTCTTGAAAACAATACCAAAAAAATAGCAGTCATTGATATTGACAGTGTAATGGTGGAATTGGAAAGGTAGTGTGTTAGATATTATTCATGATGATAAATGAAAGAAACAAGGATTTTTTTGGTTGTCCACAATACTTTAGATAGACAGTACTACTGTAAATTAATCAATTTCCAAATTCCAGAATGTTTCTTTGACAAGGAAGCTGTGCACACAAAATTTAAACTTCCTCCATTGCTTATGACATTGTGTGACATTGAATATACAATGACACTTCTATTCAGAAATATTAGATACATAAAATATTTCCTCTTTCCCATATGGGAATATCTTGTCAAAAAAGGCCTCTCAAAATATTATTTGGGATTCTCAGAAGGTCTTATGAAATCTGCAGCAGGTAATAAGTTATTTATTCCCTAACAATTGTGGTCTCCACAAAAATCAAGAAGAGATCACATTTACTTCAACTGGATATTTTTATAAATTTAATTTCCATTGAAATTGTCTTCCATTTTTTATTTTCCATAAAATTAGGAGGGCAACTATTTTACAATGTATGAAAAGTTGTAAATTTACTGTTATAAATCTAGGTAAAAATCAAATAATCTCAAACATTCTGAAACATTGTCAAGAGTTTTTGAAGCTTTTGAGTGTTTTTGAGAACTTATTGCAAACTCCTGAGATAATTTCTAAAATATTCTTTTCTTTTTTAAATAATATCAAATGCCTTCCCAAAAAAGTTCAAACCATTTGATTTTTTTAAGTTGCATTATTCAAAAAATAATCATTGAACACTTTTCAAATTTTTTTTAAATTTTTTGTAAAATCTTTTGAAAACCTTTAGGACATATGTTTTGAAAATATTTTGCAGCAAAATGTTGAGTAGGAGTGACTGGATAATTGATATCTTAGTTTGTTTCTAGTGATGCATGATACCTTGACTCATGATTCTTTAATTTTCAATCTCACTTTTAGACCTGATTACTGGTATTCACATTATTCAAATCTGTTAATTTGTATATTCTGTCATCTTGGCCAATTCTATCCCAAACTATGTACTTAGGGATCTAAATTAACCAACAATGACAGCAATGTCTACTTGTGAAATTATGAGCCTAATATTTATTTTTATTTGCCTCAAGATTAATTGTTGCATTGAAGTTAGTGTCATGAAGTCCATTCCACAAAGACATAACATTTTTTCAATTACAAGAAGATTATCATTGCCATTATCACCATTGTAACAGTCCCAAAAACCTTTCAATGGTTTGTCACAATAAAACCTTGAACAATAGTGGTTGTTGTGTGGTGCCAACTGATACATTGGGAGTACAAAGTACATCCCCTCTATCCAAAAGGAGGTTGAACTAAATGGGGTCAATGAAAACACTGTTTATTGATATGAAACTTTTTCTTTCACCATTAATCCAGCTGATTATAGTTTTGACTTTGACCTTTCTCAATTGGCCAACACAGACATACAACAAATTATTTACCAGCTTGTTATTGGTTGTTGCATATACACCATCCACAGCAGCACACCTATCCAAGACAGAAGTTCTAAGTCCATTTTTGAAGACATGAGAACCATAATCACATTCTGTTACCATCAACCATTGTTTGCTGTATGAGGACTCATTACTTCATTGGATGTTGTACTCCACTCAACTCCATCATCATGATCTTATTGCTGGTTGTTGTTTCCATCGTAGTAGACACCAACTCAAGCTGTTTACCATGCATGGAAAGACCTAAAACAAAAATTAGGTAGCATATGGCTTTGTGTCACTACCCACTTGGCCCCCATTGTATTTGCTGGAAAACTGTATGGTTTCTACTTCACCAGATTCCTCCACAATTTGTAACCATCGGTGCATCCCCATATGCTGTTGTTGTTGAGTCTCCCATCGCACAGCTATGATAGATTCTTTGAACACCATATTATTGAATTCCTTTGTGTCAGCTATGCAAAGGCTATCTTTATACTTGCAAACTTGTCATCACCTTCAAATCCTACTTCTTCTTTTTAGTTTGGGTATTTTTGCTAGGCCTGTCTTCTTTTGACCAAACAATTAACTCCAAAAATCACTATCTGAAGTTGTTGATATTTGTTAATCATTGTCATATTGATTGTACCACCATCATTATGGCATAATCTGTAATCTATTTATGCTGTACATTGAACCCTCTTTAATCCATCAAATATCATCTGTTCACACATTAACACATCTAAGCTCTGTTCATTTCCCTCATCTAGTACCTCTTTTCAATTTCTTATCTTTATTGTTGTACAACAATTAAAATTTGTTATTCTTTCATTGTACAAGCTCTGTCTTGGCCTCAACATGCCACCACCTTGGTCATAGATAACCAATTCATTTTCTATCTTTTCAGAAGATAATTTTTAATGCAACTGGATTTTCCCTTTCTTCCTAGTCATTATTTTATCTCTGTTCTTTATTGTTTTTGTTTTCTTGTTATTGGCTAGGTGAGTGATTGGTTGGAATGAAATTGATGGTGAATTATCACAATGCACCAAAGCCATCATATTGTCCCTTACACAAGGACTTAATAGCATACTAATTACTGTGTCTTTTCCATGCTCCAAGTTTGGGATCAAGACCATAGTCAACTCTTTTTTTGATGTCAGGGCGGTTGACATTTGAATTGCATTTATTGGGTAGCTAAGCTGCATCAAAACCTTAAGTAATGGTTTAACTATTATAAATTGTAGGGTTTATTTTCTTTGAGCAGAATACAATTCATGTTTTTATCCAGAAGAGCTCTTGTCATCTAAACGTTACAGGAATTGTTCAATTTGTACCACTCTGGGTCACTTTATTGGGGAGCCCCTTACTCCTATCAGCTTCTCCGCATTCTTTCTTCATGCTTTGAATTATTCTATTCAAAATAAGATTATCAACATGAAAGTAGGAAAGATAATGATGTAGAGAAGGATAGAAGAGATTATATGTGACCAAATGGTCACCACAGCCTCTACTTGTAGATCCCATTGCAAACAATATAGGGGTGGAGCAATATGTACAGCAGGTAAAAAATGCATCCAAGAATCTTATTTGAACATCATTAGAACTATATCAAAGTTTTACCTGTATCTACCAGAGGGAACAATGCAACAATTTTTTTTCATTGTATATCAATTCTTTTTATTTCTTTTTATATGCGAGCTAAATTCTTTTGTTTGTCTTCAACTGTGGCAGAACAACAACATTGCCATTGATATGTGGTTGCTGTTGAACAGAATTTTTCTTTTCACTTTTACTTGATTTTTCTTTTTTGTTGGGATCAGATTCCAAGTATTTGAAAGGGAGTGTTTAGTGGATGTTCATAAATTATTTTCAACTTGGAATTTATCTAGTGAATATTGATCACTTGTTATGTGATTTTTTAACTTTTAATTATAATCATCCAGACCTCATAACGAGTAATCACATAATGTATAGCCAAATAGCAGTATTTTTTGTCATCTCGGCTTAATCTATCATAAACCATCAAGCTAGTTCTCCAGATAAACTGACAATTGCAGCTATACTCACTTACGACAAAATATTCTTTTTGTAAAAACATTGAACAAACATACACAAACACTAAGAAGGATCAAATGAGCTAAGCAAATATTAAAGCAATGATCAAAAACTAAGCACATGCACACAAAAGATACAAGCTGACCAAACACTGAATACAAACTAAGTAGATAATAGCCACATATCAAAAACAATAATCAAACGATAAGCATACACTAATCATGCATTAAGCACACACTAATCACACACTTGACAGACAATACGAACATACTAGGCACAAATCAAACATACATTAAGGAAAATGACTAATTACAGAGACTATTACAATAGCATATTGATTGTGGTGCATTCCATAAGACCAAAAATGAACAAAAGATGACAAAATTCCAATTTACAAAAATACCTAGAAGAATAGACACCATAGATAGCAAGCCTACACAAGTACCTTCATATTAAATTCTGATGAAAATTGGTCAAAATTATGATTCCATTCCCTTGTCAGTAATGCAGGAAATCTATTGCATCTGTAGTCACAGTATGTCATATTATTATGAGACTTTTTGAGTTGATATTGGGTTGGATTTATAATGTTTGAACAACAATATTATGAAAATACCATTGCACAGACATGTTGGACACATTCCAAAAAGTAAAATTGTATACTTGAATGATTGTTGGAAATATTTTTTCAATGATATACTTTTTGTCATGCTAATATGATGTAGTAATCCTTTTACAATTTTTTATTTGGAACTAGTATACTTCAAATTATTCACATTTGCAATAATTAAGCTGCAAGAATTCTTGTAGATGACCAGAAAGAATTATCAGCAAATACTACTTTTACCCTAGTATACATGAGTGTTTGATTTATTCATCTTTAATATTTACAAATTTTTATCTTTTTCAAACTTATTAGTGCCACCTCATTACTCTGGTCAACTGGCTTTAAAAAGTGAACAAAAGCCAACAATGATGTAACAACAAATATAGATTACCACCATGTTAGCTGCAACAAAACTTTTACAATTTTCACAATATAGGTACTATTGCATTTGATGCTGTGATTTTTGTTCCAATTATTGTTAAAACTGCATGCACAGCAGAAAGAAAGGTAGCAGAATCTGCTTTTCTTGCAATTGTGCTTGTAGACACATTGTTTGTAAGGCAATTTTTGGCTGCACCACCTGTGGCATCTTTTTTATTTTTGAATTATGTGTTGTACCTTACTATAGAGTATCATATGATTGGGTAGACCTAATTACTAATAATTAAATAAAAATTAATTCCAACCATGGCAGCTGTGTTTGAAGCACATTTTTTGTCACCAATACTTACCTTTGAATGCATATGAAGATACTAAGGACATCTCCACCTCTAAATCATTGTACTATGGAAAAACATTGAAAAAAATGGTTGTGGATCTCACTGTAACCACAAATCACATGACAGTTATTGGAAACCCTAGTAAAAATACAATTTGTTACCAAGATTAGTCAAAAACCAATTGATTGACCTAGAAGAAAAGGAAAATTACTTTTAGTGTGTTAGCATGGTCATTTTTTCACCTGAATAGTTTGATTGGTTGTGTTTTGATTGATGTTTAGAAAATCATGTTTAGTTGCCATAGTCTGCTGTCACATCATGTTAATATGGTATTGTTAGAGACAGCATCTAGTTGTTTCTGAAAAGCTATTTTCCAGGGACTTTTCAACTCTATGAACTGCACATCCTTTGGTCATGGAAAGTTTTCCCTCCCCTGAACAATCATTTTTTATAGAATGAATCAACTTTTGAAAACAAATATGTTTTTATTTGTTTCCCTTGATGGCATTAATCATGAAAAAAAGCTAATACAGCTGGAATAAAATAAGAATCAATTCATACAAACAATAAAAATACTCAAAAAATTGACCTTCATCACCTTCCTATTTCATAGTAGTTTTATTGAAACTAAATTTTAAATTGCAATGGAAAAATTGATATGGTAGAGAAATCAACAGCAAACAAACACTTGGGGAATAGTTTGTGAGCAGTGGGGTGGGAATAATCAATTTTAGGTGTGATTGCAAATTATGAAGTACATGTCAGAAATGAAATATCAGTTCAATGACAGACAAATGAAGACAAAAAAATGGCACAAAGCAGTAATGTACATTATTTGTATATGGTGGTTGTTAAAGTCCCATGTGCACAATTCAATGCTCATTGAGATGTAGGTATGTCATACTAAGTAATTACTTGATCTCCAAAAACAAAAAATAATACAATAATCGTCAAAATTCTGATTAAGTTCTTTGACAACTAGCTAGCTATTTGGATGGCCCTAATTGAGACGGCCCTAGCAGACCTTCTCAACCCCAAAGCAATGACCAATAATAATAATAATAATATTATTCTCGTGTTTGTAGGTAGCTCTAGGTACTAGTACGTTACATACATTATGTACTTACTCTGCCTTACTACTGCTTTACTACTACTCGTATGGTATGGACCATACAGCTGTGTGCACGCTGGACCCGGAAGAGGTAGAATCACGTATAAAATACTGATTCCTACAATTTCATGGTTGAAAAATCTTTAGTCCCGGAAAATGGACCCGTGATGATTGTCACCAACATGCACACCATCCAACCACCCAGCATAGCCAAACACAGGTCAAATCAAATCAATTCGTTTTTCATTTTTCGTTTTTCGTCCCATCAGAAACATGAACATGGCATCAACTTGTGCCGAGACAGCAACACCAGTTCAAAACCACTCCAAACCACGAGTAACCGCAGCCAACATACAAAATGCGTGCCCCGATGCACAGGGAGGGAAAGCTATCATCGACCAAATGCCAGAATAAAAGCATGCGCAACCAATTAAATTTTCGTTCTCTTATCACCATCAAAACTGAACGTGTCAGGAACGCTGCATAAATCATGCTGTGACAGCAGCACCAGTTCAAAACCACTCCAAAACGTGGAGCAGCAGCAGCCGCCTTACGAAAATCATCCATCACTGCTCATGACGCGAATGCCATCATTGACCAAGGGCCCACGCGTTCGTTGCCACTTGTCTTACTCGCTTCATGGTTCGCCCGGTGCTTCATTTCAAAGACGCCATGCCAACAGCAACAAGTGACAGCAAAGCCACTCCATAATTGCTTCCGCCAATGCTTTATCTATTGCTGGTTGTCACCGAGATAAGATAAAAGCTGTAGAGTTGAGTTACCGAGATAAGCTGTCGAGTTCGCATTCAAAGATGGTGTAATGAGGACGACACAAACCGCGATCGCCATTGTCTACACAAACCCCGATTGCCATTTTCTTCGTCATTCGTCTGTGTTGGCTCAAATCCTCGTCCGTATCTTCATCAACTCGTACGACTCGTACCAAGTTCGTATCACAATTTCGCACGAGACGCACATTACAAATGAGACCTTTGCTTGCTGTTTGGGAATGAGACAATACACAATAATATTCTTGTGGGATGGGAAATTTCAAACAACAACTGATACTGGGTTTTGCAGAGTGCTGAACAAAAAATAAGCTTCATTCAACAATCTCATGAAGTAAGTAATATGAAATGTTAATGCTTTATTTTTTCTTCTTTTCCCATTTTATTTTGGACTGAACCTTTTCTCCTTTAATTACCATCTTCAAATCCACACCTTCCTTAACCACCAGCCGGTGGATGAACCCAGTATCGAAGTCTAGGGCGGCATGGTGAGTACTTAGCACTTTCTTCATGTTCTCGATGTTTTTGTATGTGATAACATCTTGTCCAAGCCCTAACTTTGGCTCGTTGCCTTCGGTGTCGTTGTCCAATGCAAGATAGGTGGCCATGTATCCTCTCGCCCGTCTGCTGAATTTTCTAATCAGTTCCACTGTCAGTAAGTCTCTGGAGAGGCATTGCTTCACTAGTTTATCGAAATTGTTTTTGCCCTTTTTGGCCGAGAGTGGGTGTCGCCTGTAAACTGACTTCGCAAAGCCCCATGTGTATTCAATTCCTTCCCCCGCGTACTCTGCATGATATTTTGTTGTGATAATGACTCTCACTCCCAAGCTCCTTCCTACATATTCTAGTTGCAACACTTCATTCGCAAAGTCACTGCAGCTTGCCATCATGTGCTGCAGTGATCTATCGGGTATGAAGTGTCCCTCCTCGTCCTCGACGTGTACTTTATACTCCTTTTAACTTAGTACTATCAATGTGTCCACGCTCCCAAAGAATCTGCAACATGCCTATCCCTTTTCCCCACCAACCTGGTATCACTTTGTGAGTAATCAACTTTGTAGTTGCGATGTTTAGTGATTTTGCAAGTGTTTGTAATTCCTTCAGCCTTTTCTTTTGTAGCACAACCTTACCCATTTCTTTCCCATGGTCTGTGTTCCAAATTTCAGAAAAAAGTTCAGTCTTAGTTTTTTCCTTAGTCTTGTACTCGGATGGATCGAGTGGAATATGTTGGTCAAACATACGACGCTCTTTCTCATCGGGGCTCATGTCGAATGGGCCTCTTTCCCTGTCCAATTCACTCGTGTAATTCAATGTTTGGGTACCACCGATTTCAACCATCTGCGGATGATGAAATGGCCCACAATAGCCATTGTGCTGAGGGATGTGAGTTGTGCGTTGTTTGATTCCACCGAATCCCTTCGTCATTTTGGCTGCATCTAATCCGTCGACTCTCTTTTTTGCATGACCGCTGCTGTGGTCGAATAGAAACACAAATTCATACTCATCGCCGAACAGAACTCTTAAGCAATCAATGCAATCCTCCAGTTGCACAATAATGTGGCTACCAGTCCAGTAGCCATCTTTATTCGCACCGAACTGGAACATCTTCACGAATGGTGACGATGTTAAATCTTTCTTCTTTGATGATCCGTAGACATCTATTGCGGCCTCCTTGTCGAAGTAGTGCCCATCCTCGGCTCGTTTGCTATTTATTTGAAGCAGCTGTTCATCAGTAAGTTCCAATCCAAAGCCGAATTCGCGTGATTGCATGCCCGAAACCATCCATCCGCTGCCATCAGTTTTTGGTAGGAAAGCTCGTTCCCCCGCTGGTCCTACCCAATGCCGTGATCCAAATGAAAACTGATTAAATATACACTCGTCCTGTCCGATGATGATTATGGGCTTCCCCCTCGCTCTAACACTCACATTGCCCCCAAACTTGCCGTACTTTGTACTTGCCAAATTCTGAAGAGATTCGTGGTCGTCAACGTGGAACTCAATCATTTGCTCGTTGTTGACTGCTTTGTAAGTATATCCCTCGTTTATTATATCGTGAATCCTTTTCATTTCAGTTGCCTCTTGTTGTGACAACTGAATCCACCGGTGGCATCTAGGTTCTAGTTCTGTGATGTAACTCTTAGTATGTCCTTTGCGATGTTCTATTTGAGCGGGGTGCTCGTGCCCGTCCACGTAATAGCTCTTTCTTCTGGGACAAAATTTAAAGTCTAGATAATGAATCCACCTTAAAATTGTTGAATACGAAGGATTGTTCACAGAATAGCTTTCGAGCAACTTGTACTCAATTGTGTTTTTGTGTAACTCATCGCTGCTTTCAGAGTCTCGCATCAGCTTAGGAACGATCTTCATAATAATCTCATTTCTCAAAAGTTCTACCCCAAAGCAGTCAAGTTGCTTGGGCGCAAACTCCTTACACATGGCCTCTGCCTCTGGAAAAAACTCAAAAAGGGGAGGCTTAGGTTTTACTCCATTTGCAACACATGGATTAGGATGGACGAATTTTTCATCCTTTCGGAATTGTATGTTCCACTCTGACAAAGTCTTGCTACTCTCTGTGGCTTTAATCCCCATTCCGTTAAGTTCTTTAACTGCACCCCCACAGCATCCACCTACCCATGTCCACTCATTCATTTTTGAAATAGCTATCTCGTAAGCTCTGAGCAAAAAAAGAGATTTTTGTCTAAGTACGAACATACTGTGACTACTCAGTGTAGAATTGCTATCGTGACTAGGGATTACAAGTTTGTAGCCATCTTCACTTTCGTTAACATGTTTTAGTAAGTTAATTCGCTCTTGAAGTCCCTCGAGAACATTCTGCCCATGTTCAAATCCAAATAATTTTGCTGCCTCCGTTGAATCCCAATACGAGATAGCATTAATATCCGTAGTCAGATTTTTTCTAGCCGTGGCATCCGATGGGTTGCAACTGCCGTCTTTTACTCCATCAGTCGTGATTTCCGCTGATTTGACCCACGGTCTATTCTTCCCCCCCGACCCAGAGGGTGTGACGACACAAACCGTATTAGAAACACCATTGTCCAAAGCAGTATCATTTTGTCCTACTGTTTCCATTGGTTGCTGATTGTTTTTGACCTCGGCGGTGCTCTTTTTAATTGCTGCATCGGATTCATCATGTTCTCTCTTCCTTTTTTCCGCCAATTGAGCTCGCTCCCTATTCTGTCCCATTCGTACGCTTTTCGCTATCACGTCTTCAACCTCTAATGCCGATGATGGATCATTGGGAGAATCTCTTGAGACACGCCGATAGTAATACCGTACATGACGCCTATTGCCAAAATATGGACAAGAAACTCGAAACTGCTTGGAATAGACACCAAGAACATTTGACTTGTCGAAACTTCCAATTGGAGCACGTTTGCTGAGGGCTCGGTTCAAGTTCTCCCGTGTGAATTTCTTGTTCATGCTCAAATGTTTGCACCTGGCTTTAATAATGCGGTACCATGTTTCATCGCAAAGCCACAAGTCGTGATAGTCTGAGCATTCGGTGCTTATTTTTTCCCAAGCACTGTAAATTTCATCGTACGACATGCTAGTTGATTTGTTGGCAAGGTCAATCCTTCTTCGGTTATCGTAATTGGGATGGGGACAAGTAGTAACAGGGGAGAAATGAGTAGATATGGGGTGTCTTTTGAAGGGAAATTCACTTATGGTCGTGCAGAGGAAAGGATGTAGATAGGCGACGAAGACGTGAAATGCACTCGTAATCAATTGGGGAATTATTTTGTTTGGCGGAAAAAGTGGGTTGACAAACGTGCCATACTGAAATCTTTGAGTTCTGTAGAGATGGGTGATACCCGTATGTCAATCCACAGACAAGTGAATGGTGAGATGTCATTCATTGGAAAACACTTCATGGTCGGCATAGTTTTGGCTTTTGAGTTTTAATTTAATTCACGAAAACAACATGGAGAAAAGTTAAGGCTGCCACTTGGCTGTTGGGGATGGTTGGGGAGATGTTCTGATCAAAGTCTGAGTCATTCATGTAAAGTACCGGGAATGACTTTTCTACGTCTGACCTACGTGTTCCCAAAAATCCATGCACACAGCTGTATGGTACTTAAGTAAGTACCATACCCTAGTACCTACTTACCCAATACATCTTCTGCTGAGTAAAAGTCTAATACTCCTATCCACGCCACGGTAGTAGTCACGATCGGGCGCAATTTTGGTCCATGAACCGCTAACCGCGATATCGTAGATCATAAACTGCCCATAAAAACTAAAAGCATCAATCCATTAGTACCTTTTTCTCAACAATCAAGCAGCTTATTTCCTTCTTTATCATATTATTATCATTATTATTTCTTATCAAGTCCCACCAACACTAAAGACGGGCTGATAGAGCTATCAAAGGTAAAAAATAGAAATTAAAGGAAAACAGTCACCAGAAATACCAGAGTATGTCCTACGCCAATATTGTTTGCTTTGACAACTCTACCAAGGGTTGTCTTCTCCAAGGTGGTGAAACAGAAGAGAAGCACCAAAAATCAATCAGTAGAGGAGTGCATTTCTCTGATTTGAACAAAACGGGATTTGTCCAACCCTGGGACCACCATGACAAAAGGCAGATTTGGTATTCTAGCGAGGAAAAACAACGAATCTTGAGAGATTATGCCGCCGATGCTCGAAGTATGAGGCGCTTTTTTGCAATGACGCCGATTGAGTCAATCAAGGAAGAAGACTATCTCCAATTCATCGGTTTGTCGCATCTCGTTTCGGCCGATTCAATTGGTCGCACAATCGAGACTAGGGAAAGGCTCTTTCAAGCTGTAATGGCGGAGCAGGACAGGCAGGATGCCCTTAACACTCGAGACGACGAACGTCTTCGACGCGTCTCCGAGGCGCAGACGGAGTTGAACCGATCAATGTCGCACATGGGTGCTTTGGCATATTCCTACATGCGTGACTGATTCATTGAAACCATCAGCTGACGAATTGGCGTTTTAATCCATTTTGTCTTGCTCATCAACTACCAACACGAGTCCACACTGTTTAGCCTTATTACTTTTTTCGAAACATAAAATTAAAATCGTCGTTGTTAAAATCAATTAAACGGAATTTTCACTTTTAATTCAAGGAGCAAAAAATGTTATAAAAGTGTGCAAGCCAAACTTTTGCACTTTTGTATTGTGGATAGGCTGCGTAGGTACAAAGGAATTCTGACGGAAAGCTGCAGTGCCTGTTTATGATCATTGCTTTACTTTTCGACTTTGGCCATTGTAATTTAGATTGTTGATGATTCTGTTGAAACTTGCGACGATAGATAATTGGTGCTGGATTGCTTCAAATGAATCAAAATTGAATGTTATTGGCAAGTCAAGCAACGCATGAAGTGATTGCAATTTTCAGCGCCCACAATGAGTTGTTTCAAAGGAAGAAAACATTTTTACGATTTATGACTCGGCACTAGCTGGGCTTCTTTTCTTTTTATCAACTCATTCATTGCCGCCGTAATGCTACAGAGTTTTCTGATTTCTTATCAGATTGTTTGAGGTTTGGGTGCGATTGCAATAGAACCCAAATCGTACGCTGTAGTAGAGCACTTCAACCAAAGCCATGCCAAAGCGGGAAAAATGAAAAAGTTCACATTTGTAAGGTGCCTCTGGAAGGGTAAGACTATCAGACGCGCCCTTATCGTTTCGCAATAAATCAAGATGCGCTTCAGTTCAAATGTCAAGAACGATCTTGTTGAAAATATCGTTCGGTGTGACACTTAAGCTATGAATCACAAAACGTAGCAGCGCGTTACCGAAGCAACTGAAGAACAATGTAAATTTAAAAAGCCCAAAAACGCTCGACATACAAAGGAGCTATAAGTATGAACGATAACAATATTTTTTCTCATCATGAAAGCTGTTTAGTACGACAATCTTTAATATTTAATGTCTCATTGAATGACGCAGGCCTCATGCCTCCTTCTTAACAATATGAATCTGTTCAACTTCCTAATACAAAACATCTCTTAACATTGTTATTGCGACATCAGTCACTCATGGTGAAGTACCCCACCGCAACTTTTCGGGCCTTCTTTCGGCTCGGCTCTGTATGCGCTTCGGAGATGCGTCGAAGACTTTCAGCATCTCGATTGTTGGTTCCGTCCTGCAAATCCTGTTCCGCCATAACTGCTTGCATTAGCCTTTGCCTCGTATCTAGCGCTCGAATAATGGAAGCAGACGAAACGAGATGCGACAAGCCAATAAAGTTGCGAAGATCATCTTCCGTAATCGATTCAGTTGGTGTACGAACGAAAAAGCTTCTCATGTTAAGAACATTGATGGAGTGGTTTCTCAAGATTAGGTCTTTTTCTTTTCTTGAATACCAAATCTGCTTCTTTTCGTGATCGTCCCATGGTGCAACAACCGTCGTTTGGTTCATTTGAGAGAAACGTACTCTTGTAGAATTTTTTTTCGCTCGTTTTCTTGGCATTTGGATATTGGCCATACTATTATCTGCACTTCTCTTAGTTGTTACGGGAGCTGGAGCATGTCCAAGACAATTAATGTGTGGATAACAAGCCATTGTGCTCTTTAAGATGTTGGAAGCCATGATACTGTTTATGAATAGATCCACCAACAATCCTTGGACTCAATCAGGAAATAATGTGTGGAAGACAATGTGCCTTTTTTGTGTGGAGAGCGGAGATGAGGCCAGTTTCCAGTTTCCAGTGGGTTTCAAGTATTTTTCCTGTGGAGTGTGGAATTCATTCAGTTGGGTTTGCTGGTTTCTCTACTTTGTATTCTTGAGCTGAGAGGCTGCTGTGCTGTTGTGAGCGTGAATGAACAACAAAAAATGAACAAATAAAAGGTCTACCATACTCCTCTAGACCTCCTCTGCTAGTACTACTCCTATCTGTTTTTTGTGGTGTGTTTTGTTCTTTGTTTTTATTACAAGTATTTTTTATTACACTTGAACTCTGTCAAGAGAGAGTTATTGTAGAGAGTACAATATCGAGATCGAGACAGAAGTTGAGATCATCCATCTGTCTCTCTGGAGAATACAACATCTGTCGCGCTCTGTCACGATTTAGTTCCATTGTAGTTGCCCAATACCTTAATTAACTGGTCAGAGCTGGTCAGGTCTTGAAATGCACAACCATTTTTTAATTAGAGATGTACCATGGTAAGTACTACTTATCATACAACCGACCCGATAAAAAGCTTTTGTGCATTCTCTTTGTGTCACATAAAAAGGAGATTGTTTTTCAAACTGTGATGTTTGTAACAGAAAAATTAGACTATGTATCCATATCAGATTCTACTCTTCAAGACTTTCTTATTGTTTTATGACATCCTTGGGTTGTCTCCATGCAATCATAGGTGAAACATCTGCTCAAAATTCTAAACACCAATCACTCTTCATTTGTTGACTCATTGTTTCTTATTACTTAACAGACTGTGGGCAATGGCCGTTTCCAACATACAATGTATTTGGTTTGGTCGAAAGCAGCTAAAAAATCGTTTTAATGGATACTATGAGATAGCAGATAGTGGGAAGGGACCATAAACAATATCATGCCCAAAGTGTAGAATACATTGAGGGTTTATTTTGGTGTCAATAGTGTTACCTGATTTTTTCTGTTTGGTCATTAATTTCATCATGTCACTCAAATCTTTATCCATTGTGGAGAATTATGCTGAGAATTGTCATTGTGGGTGGTTCAAGGGCTATCATGGAGCTGGGAGAATAGATTCTATTAGAGTTGTTCTAATCAACCGGGGGCAATGGATAATTGCCCTGCCAAGCAATTGCCCTGCCCTGCACTTGATGGGGAAAGATGGTTGTGATGTAAGCAGGCTCAGGCTGCCCTGCCCCGTCACAGGGCAAGGCAATCCATTTTTTTGATTGCTCTGCCCTAAAACCCCATACCTTTAGGGTAATCAATTATCATTTTTCCTACTAAAAACTAATCAATGCAAAAAAATATTATTTTTTTATATTGAAGGTACCCTGACAATTGCCCTGTAGCTGAGAAGCCCTGCCACCTGCAAGCTATCTGCGTAGCTGGAACTTGCTGGAACCAAAGCTGAAGATGGGATTTTCAATGTTTCCACTGAAATTACCTCCAATATTGACTTTATGCAATCCGCTGTCAATAATACTACCACTAAGATGTCACCAACGTTGAATCTATCCCGTCCTTCAATGGTGACGTGTTTCACCTGTGTGAGTGGTTATTACTGAGGTCGAAATCTCACTGTCGGGTGAATGTGGCAATGGTGTGGTCATTGGCACCAATGTCATGTTAACCTGACAATGAAACTCATCTCTCAGCACATCAATCCATGTCATACAGATGCATAAACATTGATGGATGTAATTGATTCAACGGTGGTGGCGTTAAAAATGCCATAGAGTTTAGTTACTACCAGCACAAAACAAATAATTAGGCATTTCTATGGAATTGTTGAAAATCCCATTGTAAGTGGGGGGAAGAGGAAGAAAGAGGGAAGAGTTAACTTCAAACAAAAACAAACAAAATGTCTGACATCTGACATCAAGAAGCAAAGTCAGAGCTCAGAGCACAGGACAGGGCAGCTTTTGCCTTGTGAGTTAGAACCACAAGAAAAGAGTCATTTCAATTGCCCAGCCAAGTGGGAGTATATGACACAGAATTTCTCAGACACGTCATGTGGCAGGGCAATCGTAGGGCTGCCCTGGGTTGGTTAGAACCACTCTATTGTTAAAACTGTGGTTAATATTTGCCTTATTATGCAGGAAAAAAACTTCAAGAACATCGTTTATGTTTTACAGAAAGAGTTTTTTTTCATTCACGACATGAATGAAAAAAGTCCGCATCTGAGCGCATCTGGCTACATGTCCGCATTACTAAAGTAAAACTTACCGCAATCACCGCATATTGAAAGATATTGAAGCCAATGATCCTTTGTTGAACTTATTTTCCCGCAATTAAGTAAAACTCAAAATACAGACCACAACTAAATCATAAACCCAAAATGTTGGGTCTCATGGATACAGGGAATGAGGCTAACTTGCCAGCTGCTACCTGGGTTTTACGCTGTTTTGCGCCATTTTTTTTTGTTAGTAGACTCGCTAGCAAACAGCGAACAACAACGCCCGCTGATGGCAAAACGACGGCACTCCACCAATTAATTAGATGATTTGCATGGCAAAAATCTTTGTCAGAGGAACTGTGTGTTATTGTGCTGCAGGGCATGTCTTTTGGATTGCTTCAAATTGCAGCTGCTGCATCACCTCTAGCAGCTGCAATTTTACCTACAGGCACTTACATGCTTTTTGTCCTTTAACTAGTGCACTAGTAA
>JALLOT010000494.1:0-19960 GCA_036939595.1 Thalassiosira livingstoniorum
TGCAGCATTGTATTGTGGACATCCCAAAGAAGGGTCCAACACCTGCAATCGAAGCAAGATGGCTATTTTTTGCCGACGTGAAATGCAGGGTTGGTTTCCTCCGTCAGCACATGGTTGCCCATCGGGAGCTTTACGATGGAAAGCGTGCAATTGTTACAAGCATACCATCAATGCATGCTGTGTCACCTGCCATGCAGAAGAAACTCCAGAATAGCGGGGGGATCGCATATTTAAAGGTTTTGGACGACGACGAAGACTCGGAACAATATGATTACGACACAGAGGACGAATTCAACAAAAAGTTTGCGCCGATTGCAAGGAGCCCAACCAAAAGTCCTCCAACAAAGAAACACCGCCAGGAGGCAGAAATTTAATTGTAGATTCATTAACTTAGTCTTTGTAGGAAGTAAACTAAATTTTAATTGAAACCAAAAAGCATGCTGGAAAAAAATTAATGATTAATTAATTAATTCCAATTAAAAGGGGCCTTTTGCCAGGCCCTTTTTACCAACTCTTCCAACATATCCCCCGCTGCCTCCAACACCCACCCCGCAATCACCCTTCTTGAGGGAGGGTCAATTGTTTTAACATCCTTCTCGTTCAATTTCCTACACTCCTCAACCATCCAGTCAAACCACATGGATTTGATCCTGGATTTGAGTGGTTTGTTGATGCCAACATCCACCGGCTGTACAAGGCAAGTGCAGCCGGCAGGAATGTGCTCAACTTCCACCCCCAGCTTTTCGATGGCATCAACAACCGATGCCATAATGTGGCATCGGTAGCTGTCAAGGAGAAGCAGCGGGATTACGCCGGGCGGAGCCGCGGCGACCCACGGCTTCAACACAAGTTCGACCCATTCAAGCATTATTTTTTCATCCATCCAAGCCTTTGCTTGGCATTTGTAGATGCAGCCGCTGGGGAACAAAGGAAATTCCTTTTTCTCAATGCGCCCATTTGGTTTCCCCTTAAAAATTAGAAATGGGGTTAACCACTTACCAGACATGGTGACGGTTGCGGCGAAAGTCGCACGGCGAGTGTCTCCCGTACTTTTGCGGATGTGAACCGTTCTCGCTCCAACTCTTTCAATCGTTTTGCTATTTGCGTGGAAAGTGAAGAAAATTGGAGTCTGGTCCATATTAATCACCCAATCTGGGTGGCGGCGACGCCCAAGAACTTTTCCCCTCGTCACAGTTACGTAGTCGAGGGCCTCTGCCTCCACCTTGCTCGCTGGACGTTGGGATTCTCGTGTGCCCACCCGTAGCGCGAGTTTGTGGGTTTTCAGGAACCGAGCAACTGCCATGTGCTGCGCCCCCTCGCTCTTGGCTTTGAACTTCCTGTCGATAGAACAGACAAACGCGCATGTTTGTTTGTTCCCGACAGGGAGACCCTGTTCCCTCAACTCGAAGATGAACTCCAAAATTTGAGGCTCGTGAGCAAAAAGTTGCGAGATAGCTCCAGTGTTAGTAGACTTTTTGGTTGGATTCAAAATTTTGTTATCATCTTCTGCTTGCTGAAATTGCTTTGGCCAAGCATAGTACTGCCGCTTAGCGATGCCCACTTGCCGGCAAGCTTCGAAGACAGTAACACCATTGGAATAGAGCTGATTGACTTGGTCAACCAGCTCTTTCTTTTCACGGTGCGTATAGCGCCGCCGATGTTTTTCCCCCATGTCCTGGGTTTATTTATTAAGTTTAATCTACACTACAACTACTTTAAAGTACACGGCAACGCTATTAACTACATTGTAGCCACGTATCGGCAGTTACGTGGTGCAATTTCTGTGTTGGCAATTCATTGCCATCGTCCGAAAACCACAGATTTCGATGAATTTCATTGTTCACGGTTGGTTGGGGTTTGGGGTGGATGTTGGGGGTTTGAGCAGGTTTGAGTCAGAGTTTTTTTTTATGCGCATGATGTGCGCACAAACATGTGATTTGTGACAGCCTTCGCTAATAGTTTTTCTTCACGTAAACATTGCTAGCTTCACACGGTGAGTAAGCCCCCAAATTCATTAGCGACTATCGCTCTCTGGACATTTGTGGGGGCTTACTCACCGTGGATTACGGTAGTCAATTTTTTCGCTATGAAATCCACTAGTTTTAGAATGGGAGGAGTATGAAACCGCAGGAATTGATTCTCTACCTACTATGGTACAATACCTACTATTATTGTACCTACATACAGCAATTTTGTCAAATTCAAATTCATCCATCAGAAAGGGCTATTCAATTAGGTTTAAATGTGACAGGTATTCCAATTCAGGAATGAAAAGGGCGATATTTTCAAGCTTAAATTAAGTACTCGTACGTACAATACTATCATACCATACATCATCATATCTATCTACCTAGGTAATTAGATATGTACAAAACTGACATAGGTATGTACTTACCTACTTAGATAGTACTACTAGAATCTAACATATATAATACTCGTAATAATAATTCTACATACTTGCTCGCTCCTAGGATGGTATGTACTTGGGAGTACTACTTAGGTACATACTATTACTGTACTCTAGCTAGAGAGAGAGAGTAGGAGAGTTATGTTGTACTTACTACAATACATACAAAACATTATTATTTCATTCAACTTACTACCATACCTATGGTATCAATCTACCTATCTGGTAGGTATTACCTAAGTATGGTACAATATCAATGCAACAAAAGACGCAAGACTCCAGAAAATCTCAATTGCAATGTGGAAATGGGACACAAACAGGACACAAACTCCAGCAAATTGAAAGACAGGATTAATTGCAGGCAGGACCATTCTCAGAGTATTACAATACCGTACAATTGTTAATACCATTGTAGCTAGCTTGCACTTACTTACTTGCATCCAATAACTACTACGATATTGTTATGAAAGTAATAAGTATCTAAGAAGTAGATAGCATGAACACCAGAACTGGTGATTGGATTTGGATTTGATGTGAACACAGTAAAAGTACTTGACGATACTTTATCGTTGAAAGCTTGTCTTACGCTGCTTACTGCAAACACTACACTAAGTAGTGCGTGACCATTAGATGGAGTCAAAAGCATTTAAAAGCGGGGCATTATTTGACTTATTGGTGATCAGTTTCTATTTGTCGCAACTGGATATTACCAAGAAACAGGTACTCGTAGTGCGTTACAATACTACAAAGTTGCCATTCGCCTAAAACGTGTCAGTTGCCAGTGCATCTACCTATCTTACCTGGATATCACCTAAGAAAAAATATGCTCCAAGTTTTTTGTTGTCACAAAATATCAAGTGTTGAAGAAAATAAATGAAAATCAGAGATCTAAACATTAAAGCTCGTTACGGGGATGGATTAACGAATTAAAATTGAGTGCTACGAACTAAACACCTCCATGAGAAATTCCTTTCCTATGGCTTGACCACGTCCAAACCAACAACAAGAGAGTCAAAAATTGTAATAATTTCCAAGCCCTATATTGAACTATGAAATCTATCACAAAATTTTCTTTTTGCGCCGCAATGTGGCCATTTTGCGTATCGTCTGCGTCCATACTATTCTTACCAGACGAAAATTGGCCTGGATCTCCCGCAAATGGTACAATGATCGAAGACGGAACGAAATCTCCTCAAAAGCCATTGCAACAAACATTTCACACAATTGACCGCGAACTTTACGACGTCGAAACTATTGACATGAGCGAAGACCCAAACTGTTGTGAATACATGCCACCAGTAGCCGAAGTTGAAAAGAATGAGATCCCTCTTGGGCCTACATTTTCACCGACACTTTCCCCTACACTATCCCCCTTTTTACCACTGGTCAATGAACCGACAGCTTCTCCGGAGTGGGTGTGGGGAGGTGATGGGTTCCCTACTGACTTCCCTACTGAAGAGCCAACGGCGTCACCTGTATGGAAGTGGAGCGATGATGGATTTGGTAGTCCTACTGGTATCCCAACAGATACTGCTGGTGCGATAACAACGGTACGGTATGCTGAAAACACTCATATTTATTGATTTCTCTGTTCATTTTGGATCGAAATCTAAGGAGCCTCACATTTTCGCCCACATTCAACCCTACTTGAAAACCTACCAAATATCCTACTGGTGTACCAACAGAGTTCGCCCACAATTTCCCCCCCAAGGTATGCTGAAAACACTCAAATTTATTGATTTCTCAGTTCATTTTGGATCGAAATCTAAGGAGCCTCATTTTGCCTTCAGACCTACCCTAGATCCCACCCTTTCGCCCACATTTTCGCCCACATTCAACCCTACTCGAAAACCTACCAAATATCCTACGAAGCAACCTACCTCCAAACCTACCGGAAAGCCTACAAGCAGACCTACAGCAAGGTGGGTAGTTGAATCTTACGTCCGATGTGTTTCTTCGTTGAGGCTACGGAAATAACTGACAATATATTTTTCTGCCTTTCTTTTTTGATGGAATCACAAACAGACCTACAAATAAACCTACATCAAGGTAAATATAAACAAAATTTCTTTCTTTCCTTGTTGAGAATACATTCTTAACAGAAATTTAAATCGTTTTCTTTTTCAATGCCCAAGCAGTCCTACAAATAAACCCACATCAAGGTAAATAAGAACATATTATTTGTTGAGAGTATGTTTCAGTGTATATGTCAATATTTTGCGTTTGTTTCATGACATCATATTATTATTATAAACAGACCGACGAATAGACCTTCGGCAAGGTAATGATGTCTGATGAGTTTCATTGTTGAGAGTTTGCAAAACAAAACAATCTAATGCCTTTGCGTCATATTTTTCAATGCTCTCAAATGAAGGCCAACAGGAAAGCCTACCAAACATCCTACGCTAGATCCCACCCTTTCGCCCACATTCCAACCTTCGTTTTCTCCTACATTTAACCCAAGTCAAAGACCAACTATAAGGCCTACGCGCTTTCCTACAAACAGACCTACTAAACGGCCTACGAACAAGCCATCGCGCTATCCTACAAACAAGCCAACAGAGCTGGCAATTGAAGAAACATTGCCACCAACGCTTTCGCCCACATTGTCTCCCACTCTTCAACCCACTCTGAACCCAACCGGATCTCCTACGCTAGCTCCTACTTTTTCACCAACGATTTCATTCCAGCCATCAAATATTGGATTACTTCCCAAGACGGATACGCCCACAAGTTCACCAATCAAGAAGTGGCAAAATGATGGGTGGGGCGATGATGGACATATCGAGGAAGACGACAAAGGCTGGGGAGATGATGGATACGTCAAGGAAGACGACAAAGGCTGGGGAGATGATGGTTACGTCAGGGAAGACGACAATGGCTGGGGAGATGACGGCTACATTGATCCATGCTCAACGAAATCCAGAAGTAGCTCTAAAAGCTCCAAATCAAGCAAGAGTTCCAAGAGCTCAAAATCGAGCAAGAGCACCAAGTGTACAGACTCTGGCGATTTCCATAAAGGCTCAAATGGCAACAATTTGAACAAGGTGTCGAGCCTGGCTGAATACGTAGATGCGCCTTCTTCGGGATCTAAGGAGCTTCGTCTGTCCAAGTTTTTATTTCCAAGCATTGTTGTTGTAGCGATTGAAATGGCGTTATTGTTCTAGGCATTGCTTTTTTGGTTCCGAGTTTCAAGCCTGTATATTTTTTTGCTTCATATTTCAAAGGCTTCGTCTACAGAAACAATTATTAAAATCAAGTAGAACTGTTGATCTTCACACTCATCATTTGAATATGATAGTATTGTCAACTCATTCACCATCAGTAGGTACATTGGCATATGAGCCTGTTAAGAGTAAAATTCATCAATTCAGATTGACCAAGATATGAATATCAGAAGAATGCAGTGAAAACAAACCTATTTCCAGAGCGTGAATGCCATTTCTCTTTTGCTTAAACTCTATGTTTGCATTCTATTACTCTTGCACACAGGTTCACAGAAGGTTGCTCTATTTCGAAAGAGTATTTTGATGTGTCGCAGAAAGAGAATCGCTGAAGTCTGAGCAAACGGTATCCTTTCACTTCCTTTAGCTTGTTTTGTCAACATTTGTTTGAACTGTTCTTGCACCAACGGAAGAACCAGCTTCGGCCCTCAAAACCTTCAATGAAGAGAGGGATCGATATGATTTGGCCTCGGTTCAACAACAAGCAATGACTCTGAATGCAGTTACTTTCAACAACATCAGTGCAAAAATTCAAACTCTCATCATTCCCAATTCAAAGCACCTAACATCATGACTGTTGATTCATTGGATTCTCCGGTGATTTCTTCCACAACGCAAATATCTTATCCAAATACTGCTGCCTCTTCAACCCCGGATACTGCTCCTTCATCACCGGCATCATCTTCTCCTCAAACGCCTTATGCAACGCCTTCATCCTCTTCTCCGGATGTTGATCCTCCCCCCCCTTCCCCATCGAAAGCGCCGAAAGAGCGGAATCCACACCCGAAGCTTGGACATCCCCCATACTCGCCACATTTGCCGCTCGTCCCACTGCGGCACCTCCACTCATTCCATCGTCAGTTCCATCCAAACTCGGTCCATCCCTACCAATCATCGCCTCCGTATTCGCCAAAAGCGGATCCTTCTTCCCCTCCTCTTCCTTCGCCTTCCTCGCCCTCTCAACCGCGGCTGCCTCTTCCCTCTCCTTCTTAATCCGTTCCAATTTCTTCTTCTCCTTCGTTTTCTTCTCGGCATCTCCCACCAATGCATCTTCCAGCAACGACAAATCATTCTTCTTCTTCCCGCCCTTCTTTTTCGAAGCGGCGCCATAGGCAGATTTGACAGTTTTTCCCGAACCCATCGCCTCTTCTTCCGCAGCGAGTAAGGCGGCCTTTTCGCGTTTTTTGCGCGCCGCTTCGTCGGCTTTGTTGGCGGCCTGTTCGGCCTTGTTGGCGGCGCGGACGTTGGAGCCCTGTTTCCATTCGGCGGCGGTGGCGGCTTCGGCGGTTCGTGCGGTTTCGGCGTCTTTGAGGGCTTGGTTGGCGGCTTTGCGTTCTTTGGCGGCGACTGCCTTTTGATTTGGGTGTTTGGGTGCCATTGTGTGTTGAGGATTGAGGATGGGGGGTGGATTGAAGGATGGGCTTGTGTAAGTAGGTACTAAGATCGGAAGANGTCGATGGTCGTTGATTGAAGGTTGCAGGGAGCAGGGAGCAGGGAGCAGGGAGTTGGTAAGAATGAAGTATGGTACCATAGTGTGGTACAATATGGTATTGTAGTTGATCGTCTTTGATTGAACAGATCTGAGACCTTGAGACGCTGAACCTTTTGCGTGAGCACGAAGTGCCTCCACGTTTCAGCAGCATAAAAAATATATCGTAATCTGTAATTTAGTACAGGGGCTATCAATTTTTCACATTTTTCGTCTTACTATGGTATCGTACAATTAGGTACAATTTTTTGTACCAATAATTTTGTGTAGCCCTAAAACTAAAACAAACATAATTTGATACTCCATTGATGGCTTTCGGTCAGTCACAGCCGCACAATATTCTGGGAACTGCAAACTGCACTCAAACCATTGGAAAACCCAAGACATCATTGACCATGGCAGTCCTTCCTGCAAGGCATCTCCTCCTTGCATGCCTGCTCGTGATAACATCATTCACAACGTCGTCCCTCGCGTCATCGTCGTCTTTGGCAGCTTCCACTTCCTCAACTTCCTCAACTTCCACGTGGTCTCCTTCCTCGTCGCACTCGTCGTCCCCTCGCCATCACCTTATTACACCGAGATCGTTCACTGTCACCTCTTGCCTTCCTTCCTTCGGCGATGGGTGTGTCCACAATGACAACAATGGCAATGGCGAAACTGATACTTTGAGTCCGCCATCAAGATTCGATGAGCAATCTCTATTCGAAGATGTTGTGACACATTTGACACATTTGACACACAGTCGTTCTCCCGGGGCTGCGTTTCTCCATCAGGCGTTGAAGGTCCGAGGAGGATCCAACATTCCAGCACACCCCACTCGCCCAGGACATCCAACACACCCTGCACATCCCAACGATGAAAGATCCCACAGCTCTTGCAATCCCAACCAACCAGGCGAATCGAATCCATTGGTTCCAACACTGGCAATTCGAGGTGGAGATTCTTCCGATTCTGCCGATTCCAGCATGGCCACGAAACTGCGAAATGTCATTCGATCCATCCTCGATTCTCCCTCTCTTCCCTCTCCCATCCAACAATGGATTGAGAAATTGTTCCAGTTTTTGGAGGGGGTTACGGGATGGAAGATATTGCCAAGGGTGGAGAAAGAGAGCGGGGGGAGAAAGTCCAAGGGGAGGAAGCAACCACAACGTGATGGTCGTAGATCAGGCAGATCAAAGAAAAAAGTGCTCGTGGAAGAAGCGGAGGAAGTGAGTGTGGGGAAGACGGGAAGAAGGAAGAAAAAGGGTCGATCGATGTCGGGAGAGGATGACGATGGGGAAGAAGAAATGTCAGAATCATCAAAAGTGGCGACAAAAAAGAAGAAACGAAAATCTACCTCTTCTTCGGCATCCTCTTCAAGTACTAAATCAGAACCTTCGAAAAAGTCAAAACCATCCTCATCAAAAACGACACCACAAGCGGAATCCACACCTTCCAAATCCACAACCACAACAACACCAACATCAACCACAGCCTCATCCACAACCCCAACCTCCACAACCAAACCCAGACCCGACGCCGCCTCCAAAAAATTCCTCTCCAACACCCTCAAATCCACCAACCCCAACTACCGCATCCAACGCGAACTCAAATCCTTCCTCTCCTCCCCCCCACCCAACCTCTCCGTCAAAATCTCCGGCAAAAACGTCCGCCTCTGGATCATCACCCTCCACATGCCCCCCAACACCATCTACGCCAACGAAACCTACAAACTCCGCGTCCAATTCCCCAACGATTATCCCACCTCCCCTCCCTCCGTCTACTTTCTCCCGCCGACGCCGAGGCATGAGCATGTGTATACGAATGGGGATATTTGTTTGAGTTTGTTGGGGAAGGATTGGAGGCCGATTATGACGGCGCAGAGTTTGGCGCAGGCGATTATGAGTATTTTGTGTGGGGCGCAGAGGAAGAGTTTGCCGATGGATAATTCGAGGCATGCGGGGAATAAGCCGGGGCAGAGGCAGGATGATTGGGTTTATCATGATGATAATTGTTAGTGAGAAGTGATTGTTGATTAGGTTGAATGGATGGAATGGTGTTTTGAGTATTTGAGATTGGATTCGGGATTGGGATTGGAATGGAGGTTGGAATGAAGTTTGGTGATATTTCCATTCAAGAGCAGTATTTTGAAATAGAAACTTTCTCTTTTTCAAATAAAAATTATTCACTCTGGATTGGAGCGTGATTGGAGTGACACAATGAAATTTGAATTATGGGTGGGTCTCTCTTTCACTGCTGATATGCGTGCACAGACAAAACATTTTTACAAACAAGAACAATATGTAGTGAAAATTGTGTTTAATCATTTTAAGATACTTCAACAGCGCCACCAACAGTTGCAGGTGGCCTTAGTACAAGAGAATATTTTTTTATGGTTAGCATCATACTTGTTCAAAAGATGATATAAACGGACCTCATCCTGCTTGACAATTGCATTCACTTGATTCCATTTTTGACGAATTCTTTGTTTGGTGCCTTGTCATGGAAACTTCTTATTTTTGGATTGCAGACTGTCATTGACTCATTCATAAGCTATACCATCAATCCCCTTCCCAAACTAGCATTGAAACAATGACAATCTCTTCCTGCGTGGAAGGGAATTGTAGGAAGACTTTGGATCAAATGTAACTCTTTTCACAGTCATTGTTTTTCATTATTACATACTTGTATGAGCTCAAAAAAGTGGATTTAGCACATCCATTTAATACCTAGCAGTACCTAGCATATCTTACTGAAATTAGTCAGAGTAATTTCTGCACTTCATCCTTGAATCTTTTGTGACAATGCAATATGTGAGAGAGTTTAATCACGATCAATCCTTATTCATTGGTCAGAAGATCTAGTCCGTCTTATTCCATTGACATGAAAATCGTCAAGTTTTAACCTATATCTTCCATGATTACCTGCCTTCGTCTAGTAAAATCATTGTACAATATGTCATTGTCATAAAATAAGTTTTCATTGCCCAATAATCAATGAAATAATAAACCTACCTTCATTTGTGGTATTTTTTTCTTTTAAGCCCAGACCACAAACTTTACCTGACATTCAGCAAATAAAAAGTGACCATACATCAATGTATGAATGCCAAATTTATTAGTTGTGCTTTGCTTTTTCTTATCTAATCCTTATATCAATTTGTCTTGGAAATTCTATAGTTTGAACAAATCCATTATTGAATGATGAATTAACAATGCTGTACATTAGCACAAGATAATAATACAGTTTAAAGGAAGCAATTAGAAATAATTTGTGTTACTTCTCCACTTAGTACTGCTCACTTTTGCTGTCTGTCCAGGTTATTTCAGTGACATATGTAGACTCCAGCTCTAAACAGTGATTTTTATGTTATGTTTTCTAAGATTCTAATACCATAATTCATTCCATGTCTATAATGACAATCATGTTACCCTCTTGTGTTTTAAGTATGAGACTGGAGACAAGGATCAGGATGGGATAATCATAATATCTGATTTACTATTCATCCTTTCAACCAAAATATCAATATCATTCCAATCAACTTTGACTCTCCTTCTCGGTTTCCTTGTTTCTTTCCCAGTCTTTTTGACTTTTTTAACTGTGTTGCAAGTGTCCTTGTTTATTATATACATATTTTCATCAAAAGAATCAAATTCTTCATCTTGAGCTGAAATATGAGAGTAGATTCTAGGTGTCCCATTTGCTAGCTGTAAAAGATACTGATATTTCCCAGCTGTTTCTTGATGGTTTCAGATCAACATCGCTCATACACTGTCACATCTTAGTGCAAAACTTCAGGCTATTATACCCTCCAGATTTTGTTATCATTTCATCATCATGTTTTTAAATGTTTGGTTGCACAGAGCTATGGTTTTTTCACTTAGACACAAACATGAATATTGGAGGTTTTCTCTCTATGCAACTATGGCAACTACAATGATCATTTTGGTTTAAGTCCAAAAACTTAATTATAAAGTTGGAGATCATTTTTGCACTGGGAAGAATTCTCATGGATGTCAAGACAAATTATCTGTCTTCCTTGACAAAGGTATGTGTAGACACAATTCCTTCAGGGCATAGTCATTCACACCAGATCTAATCAAGTTTCTAATGTCTACCGCCCCCTGCCTTGCCACCTAATCTTCTCTCAAAACATGAATGATGACAGTGCACACTATTGTTTTTTCAGATGAAGAAGGGAAAAATGGGGACTGTGCATGACAGAATGGGCCATACCATAATTGGACTCACCTCTCTACCAAGATAATTCAACAAGCAACAATCATCCATGCATTCTGATTGGAGCATCAAAAGAGAGCTATATCAAAGTTGGAAAAACAAGTGCCTTGGTTATCAGTGCACATAAGACAAAACCAAATGAAAACCAAACACCAAAACAAATTGACAGTTTGCTCTTGACTTCTAGCTTGGTTTCAAGCACAGTCTTCAAGCAAAGATTCTAACCAAGGGAATGGTTTGTTCCACACAAGTATGAAAGGCGGGTGGGATGGCAATCTTTGCATATGAGCAGGGCAGCAGAGCAACAGCAATTGTGCATGAATGAAAAAAAATCACAGCAGGCTAAAGCAGACATCTTTCAATAGTTGATTTTTGGGGATGTTTAAGCCACCAAAAACATCAGGTCAGTACCATGGAGATGCTGGAGACAACAATCACCATTACCTGTCAAGTATATTACTGATAATAGACTTTGTAATATTTTGTGGGATGTGCTTTCACTAACAAAGCCATCAGATTTGGGGTCGACACCAATGTTGATGCAGGCTGGTAAAACTGCACCAAAATAATTGATCTTTTACAGCAAAAGCTAAGCCCAGTGGTTATATCAATATTTCAAATTACAACTGTGCACTCAGTCACAGTTGCTAAATGCAAAGTTGTAGTTTGAACACTATTGGTCCAGTGGGGACTGAGCTTTATTTGCAAAAATGGTCCTGACAGAGAGCAATTTTCTGAATTAGTAATTGTTGAAAGGGTCCATTTTTGAAGATTGCTTGAGCATTCTTGACAACAAAATCTCCAATATTCAAGTTGACAATAAAAAACCAACTTCAAAGGACTACGCTAGCTCTCCTCAAAAAGGTTTGGGCTTCTGGACCCCCTATTACAAACCCATTATGCAAGCTGACTTTATCCACACCCTATGTCATTTATTAAGCTAGAATGCATCTCAATATCTGACCATTCATAAGACTTAATTTTATACAGTGATTCTGATTTTTGTTGAGATCACAAACCAATTATTAAATCAAAAATATATGATACATGCAGAGTACAGCTAATGATTTGATTCAATTGATGACATAGTATTGAGGTTAAAAATTAGTCACACCAGAATTTGGCAAAAAAATACATCGCATATTTCTAAACTAAAACTTGAATTCATAGAATATGCTGGGTGTGGAGTAAAACTAAAATGAAAATAGCATGAATGAATAATACAAAAGTAGCAAAATGTAGCACTGATATGGCACCATTTTTGTAGAATATTGGATTTCATGACCAAGTGTTCTATTCTATGTTGTTCTGTTATTACTATGAACACAGAATTTCAACATAGCTTTGTTTATCCTTGTCAAGTGATAGCTTTGAGAAATGTAAAAACCTTTTTTGTGCTATTATAATGTGCTAGAAGTAGAAGACTGAATATAATATTTTTACTTTTTACACAAATCAATTTGAAGTTGATCTCAACCTCAAAGAGAACAAGTCCACCCTCAAAAATCCCATAAGTCTTTATTCAATAAGGCTTATCTCTAAAGTGTTTGCCTTCAAAATCAATGCTCTATTGAATATAATGTGTTCAAATAAGAATGTCAAGACCATAATAATTACAATGCTTCTATTTCTAGATCCAGCTCCATCCAAAAGGGTCATATATTTTCATATCGTGCTGGGTGAAAAAGCTGACTTGTCCACTTGCAATGAAGAATGAATTGTTCTTGAATTTGTGCTTATGAGAATGAGACTGATAGAATCCATGTTGGATTAAGTAGCAAATATAATCATTGTTATGGTTAGACATGCTATGAATGAATTGTGTTCTCTTTACTTCATGCTGTGCAATCATTCTTTCAGTCATTGATGGGGATTTCGGACTGAAATAGATTTCATTTCATTGGCTAAGGGCTTACAAATCTACAACATAAAGGCTGTTGGGTCATCTTTGGTATTGTCCAATTTCTGAATACTGATTTTATTTTATTTTTATCAATTCCAATAACTGGATTGTTCTTCTGATTTTGAGAGTTTGATGAACCCCCTCATGACTCAGACCAGTCACTAATTTCAGTAGTTATGTGCTTTACAGGCGTCATGGAAGCTAGATCCTCACAAGGGTTAGTTTGATGCACCAATGTTATAACTTAGACTTGCATTCAAATTTTCAGTAACCTAGTGAATTTTCCCTTACTCATTTTTTTACCACAAATGCATGTCACAATAAGTAGCAGACTTGCCTCCTTGAGCCCAAGAATATGGACAAACAATTTCAAAACTATACCTGAAGTCCAAGTGGTGGCCACTAGTTGGCCATGATGACAAAATCCAAGAATGACTAGATCTATTCTTCAAAAATTGAATCATCACTTTTGTGCACAGAAAAGCAACTCTAATCTCAGTCAATGTCAATGGGACATCCTACAAACTCTTCACAATTCCCCACACATCGTGTTTGGGGACACGGGTAAAGAGGGTTAGGACCCTTCACCATTGAACTGCACTGCTACCTCCAGCATGTTTTGAAACATCTTTGTAACAAAGATGCTTATGTAATTATCTCTCAGGATGAAGAGACTTAACAGGAGATCAATTCACTTAGCAATAAAATTGATGAATGGCTCTTTGACTTTGATCCCCATCTGCCCAGTCACCCTGGACAGATTATGGACAAGGAGAAAAGATAAATTCAATCCAAAAAGAATGAATCCTGGTCTAAGGACCCTTTCAATTTTTTCTACCTTATGTTCAATCTCCATCAACCTGGATCTGGACTCAATTCCAGAGGCGTTATCTCTGTTTACGGTGGTATAGGGGTATGCCCTTGGTCAATGAATTGCTGAGCAGCTGCAGCCAATTGCCACCTCTCAAAAAACCTACTCAAGGATTTGTTCAAACTTAAAAAGTTCTTTGATCAGTAAGCCATCCATCCCAATGCTCTCCTTTTCACGTACAACACAGAAGCAATGTATGACAAATTTGTCACTGACTATTGCATCTCAACCTTGGAAGACTACTCGCTGAAAAAGGAGACACAAGAGAAATTTTCATACAGCCCTTACGCATTAATAGAGGCAATAAAAATACTTCTAAACAGCAACATTCTGAAGTTTGGCAATATATTTCTAAACCAAATTTGTGGGATGGCAATGGGAATAGTCCCTGCACCTCAGATTGCAAACATCAGTGTTGTAATCACTCAAGAACTGATGGTACTGCTCAAATGGTCTGCCTTTCTCCATTTCCTTCATTGGTTCATTGATGATGGCATTGGCATTTGGTTAATGGACTCTGATCCCACCATCAATGAAGCCAGAAGGAAGGAATTCAAATGTGATGTCAATTCCCTTGGTCTTGACTGGACTTTTGTTAGGCCCACTACCTCAGTTGTCTTCATGGATATGGTTGTCTTGATCTGAGGCAATAAAATTGTCACTGACACACCAAAAGCCCATGAACTTTCACCTCTTCATCCCACCCAAATCAGCATGTTCTCCTGGTCTCACCAAAGGCTTGATCTTTGGGCAGCTGCTTCAAATTTTTTGTCTTTGCTCAGACCTGGATAACATCCAACTCCACATCAAACTTTTCTTCAACCGCCTCCGCTGTTGTGGGTATAGCTCAGAGGAACTACTACCTTTTTTTGAACTAGGATCTGAGAATACTGAGAAAATCCTAGAACTATCTGATGCTGATAAGCAGGAAAGAAACAGCAAAGGATTGATTCTGCAGGAGGAAGAAAGCTCTTTCTCCACTTACCATATAATCCTGCTGATCTACCCTCTTCAGTAATACAATGCCTCTACTGTGACACAGTCCTTTCACTGTTTGGCTAGCCAACACTCAATGAATTCACCAATCAATGTTAAACATATGCCACTCAGCCATCAGATGATCACCTGCTATCATCACCACCCCAACATTGGCAACATTTTCTCTATCAGGAAAATCTACAAATGTCTGAGGTCCAATGTGTCGACACTTCTGGCAAAAGCCACAAATACAAGTAATCAGTAGACCCTGTTTTTTATTTGTCAAAATACAATTTCCCCAGGTTGGACTTTGACAAATAAAAAAGAATAGCTCTAGCTATTTCATGCTTTGAAGCTCCTGTGCAAAAACCCTTTTAGGCCTTTGACCTACCCATATACTTTTCTACCACTTTACTATGTACAAAATATGTGTTGAATTTTTACATATTTACCTTGGTAAACCTCTGATGAAGACTAGGGCCAAAAGCATAACTCCAGCTTAGGTCCCTGCCAAGTCTTTTGCTAGAGTAGTGGATAAAGTGCTAGGAACTCACATTTTAGTCTTTACTTTAGCTTTGCCTTCCAAAACAATTCATTTAAAACCTACTTTATGATCCAATACTCATAAGGCCTCAGATTGTAACATATTTTTCATACTCTATGAAGCAAGATATGGGCCTTTGAAGTTTTGTGGTAATATTTTCATACTCCTACTAGTACCAAGACTTGACACTTGTTAAGCTGTACATTGTACATGGCTGAAAAGAATTGCATGTTGCAACAGATGCTCACACATAATCTGGAATACAGAATATGTCAGAGGAAAATTGTTACCTATTCCTGCATAGAAAAAGGATTCTGTAAGCTGCCAATAATGGTATTCTTTTGGCTTGCATTCAGGAACCCCTGACCTTGAGTAATCCAATTGCTAAAGCTCATTTGTGCTGCCAACTGCACTATTGAGGTTCTGCTGCTACCTACTAGTAAGTGCACTAGCTTTGCAATTGAAACAAAAGCAATCATTCAGTGCTGTTTTCTCTCCAAACTGAGCTGGCAAGATATTTCAGTAAGTTTTTCACTAGAATTACTTTTTCCATCATCATCATAGATATCACCATTGGAAAGAGCAGAAAAAATAGATTTTTTAGGTATGGTCTGCTAAATCAACTTTTTGACCAGGCCCCATATCATGAAACACTATTATTGCCTCAATAATGTTGGTTTGGGGGGAAATTTAATATGATGTAGGTCACCATCATGTATTATTAATATGACATGATGAACAGCAGTAAAGAGGTCCTTGCTAATATTTGCATTGCTATTATGGTGTTTTTTGTCACATCATTTAAGTTGGCTTGTGGCTTTCTTGGGGGCACAAAAAGGAAGAAGCAGTGTGATTGATATCTATTGTATGGGAATTATGCCTGATGACTTTGTGTTGTCAAGTGTTTAAAACTGATTCAGTTTTCTGGCAATTCCAGTAGCTGTGGGGTTGGAGATGAAAAAAATGCAGTAGCAACTTAATTGTTGCCACCATTTAAAGTTTAAGCTTTGTTGATTTGATAGCATTTAGCGATATTAGTAGTATCTTGTTTGGGGAATCCCCATCAATGGAATTCTGTTGGTGGATCCTGCTGCAATGAGGTCAACTTTACTTGTAGTTCTTGCTGCCATTGCTCATATTTCTGTATGGTATATGCTGCAAAAAGGTCAAATTGATTTGTTTCATTTAGAAGATGGGTGTTTATTGCTTGTCTTAATTTTTTTGGGATTGTTTTACCTATTCTTATAACTTTTTTCAATCATATTCCTGCAGTTTGTGTTTGTGACAAATTGGTCTTGTAATTGAATAAACAAATTGGAACTCTTGAATCTTTATTTACCGTAAAAGCTAATCTATTTTTTGCACAATTTAGCATTTAGCAGATGAGGGAACAATATCATGATCAAGCACAAACATCAAAATTAGGCGGTATATATAATACCTACAATTAAAAAATTATTGGTATTCTGAGATTGCCATTGATATACATCACTCAAAATGCTACAAAGGCACTATCATTGGTGATTTCCTGTTCATCCAAAATTGACAAACACTAAGAGGTCTTTGATTTGATAAGTGTATTTGTGGGGACTGTTTTGGTCTTGGGGGGGGTCAAAAAGTCCTGGAACTAACAAAATGATACTTGAGCAGCTTAAACACTGGAAGAAGATCTCATTCTTTAAAAAAAAATGTCATTTTTTCAAACATATTGTCATTTCCCATACTGTGGATGATATAACTATTCCAAACACCTTTTCCCCCTGAAACCAAACAGTCAATAGCATGGTGCATCAAAATAGGGGAATGGTTTTGTTGTAAACAGGCTGTAAAACAGTTTTTTGCAGATGTTCCAAAAAAATCATTCTAGAAAAGTTAGTTTCCAAGCCAATTAGGGGGGGGAGTCCCACAAATTCATGTTTCAAATCTAAGAAATGATGCTGTGATTTTTAAACAAGGATACTTTGAGCTGATTTCTGTTGATTCCCTAATTATATGTGCCATTCTTTCAGATAAACTTATGAAATGAATTTTATTTTGTATTGATAAAGAACAGCATTTGGTCAAATACTTCATAGCATCCAACACCTTCTCCACCTGCACACACATAAATACAAGTGCAACAAACACAGGCCAAAGTAAAAAGCAAAAACAAAGGAGACCTGAAAATTCAATTCCAATTCAAATATTGCAATTTACCCCCTCACTTGGACAAAGCCTGGAAAAATATTTGATATTTCTCGGTAGAGGAATTTCAAACTCCATTGGGCAGTGATGGACTTGGTGTCTGAAAAAAAAGCTATTAGCCCCTCCCCAACTTTTAGCCCCCCCATCTCAGCCTTGACAACCACACTGAAAGCATATGAAAGTTCAGCAATTTAAAACTAGATGCTAAGAGGCAGCACTAATTCTGAAATCAAAATTTAAATAATGTTATCATGGGCCATGTCCATTTGTAGTACATGAACTGTTCTTGTCAAGTGGAAACTATTCCTCGCCTTCAACAATTCTTCCAAACTATGGAAACGATGAGGCCTCAACTAACTTTATTATGTAAGCATAAAACTTTTAATAAATAAACCTAATAATTATTATTTACAGATAGGACTTCAATGAGTCTCAACAGTCGCATTTAAAGCACAAGTTGCTGAATAGAGGCTCTGAAGAAAATACAAATGACACCATCGATTGATCCTTTAATGAACTTGAGGAATTAAAATGCCCCTTCAGTTCCTACGGTCCTGCAGGGGGGAAACTAGACACAAACCCTGACCCTACAATTGTTGGCTATTGATCTGATTCATATACATGCGCAATTGTCTTCGACTCTGCTCCAAGCCATTGGTAAGCGTATTCCTTGACCCCGAGAAGAAAGCGTCCACAATGGTAGACTTCTCAGGAGTTAAGGGGCTTGGTCCGTATGTCATAGAGGCTCGTGCCAAGGCTTCCTCCTCGGCCGCCTTTCTTTGCCTTTCTGCGATCTTGAGCTGCTCACGCTGGATCAAGACCTGGCGGCGAGATTCCTCCGTGCGTTTCATCGACTGAGCGAGCTTTTCAAGTCTCTCAGTGTATTCGGCTTGTGTCCCAGGAGAGGAAGAAAAACATGCTGGTTCTGAAGACTGAAAGTTTTGAGTACTCTGTGTCGTTTGAGAGGTCTGGGCGGTATTAAAAGAACACATCGACACATCGTCGTTGTTGTCAAATGGAGTACGATCAAGATTGCTGAAGGCGTTCGTTGTCTGCGGCTGAAGGCTGTAATAGCGTTGCACTTCGAACGACTTTTTAGGGCGAGCGCGTGAAGTCACCGATCGGGTCCGTCTCAGTTTGTTACTTTGTGGGGGTGTCTCCGGAACGACGTTGCTGCTTTGTTCTTCTTTCACTTCCGTCATGTTGAGCATAAGCTCGAGTGATTTCCTCAAAACTTCGAAATCCATATCATCTGGTTCAGCGGGCGTTGGCTCCGATCTCGAACGAATGGAAGCAGAGAGGACCGGGTCCATTGTCTGAGACAGCGACCCCGCTAGAAAGCGCTCGTCAAACTCGTCATCCAGAAACAGGTCAAATTCGTTCAGATCTTCGCCTTCGCCATCGTCCTCCAGTGGGCACAACGGATGTGCGTCAAGAAAAGCGGAGTCGTCGGGAAATGCTGTAAAGTTGGAAGTCATGGTCAGTTGGTGTTGTTGGTGTTAGTTGGTGGTTGCTGTTTCTCGGATTGATCTTGTTCTAGTGGAAGCTTGAACACAAAAATGAGATGAACAAACTCATTCAACGAAATAATACGAAATAGAGCCAGAGGCCAGAGGGATAAAGCAAGCATCCATCCAACGCAAACTCCTGCAAAATAATGTTGGTGAAATAGAGAAGCTTTTATTTTGTGATGATGTTGGTGTGTTCCTTGGTAGGTTCGCGGGGCCACACGCCACCTATGCCTACGCCACCCAATCAAGTGCAACGTCATACGTAAAAGACAGTTCTTACGCTTAGTAATGGTAACTGTTAGAGTTAGTAAACCTTTAGTAACGCACGGGAGTGACTAAACTCTAAACTCTGACCTCTAGAACAAACTGAATATGAAAATGGCACCTATGTGTAGTTTTCGCCAATATATTATTTTATCACACAATTTCTGTTACAAAAGTGGATGGTGAGCAAAACCTGGCAAAACACGTTTTTCTTGTCCATCAAAAATGTTTTCAAGCTGAATGGGATTGAAGGAAACAACTTTCAAGCATGTATGTTTTTAAAACACTTGACTTCACTTTTTTCACATTAATCCGTTTCTGTCAAAAAAATTATTAGAGCCATGACATTGCCAAAAATTGCTTAAAA